>JAVJIF010015454.1:0-104681 GCA_038442645.1 Agave tequilana | reverse complement strand
TGTTGCACCAGGAGATTGCTCCATCTTTGAGCAAGAAGTTGTACGCTGATGTTGACTTGCACTCTTCCAAATCACTAACATAGACAACATTGTTTAACTATGGAGTTGCAAGTTTGATCTTTCATAACATAACACATAATATTCCTCTCTCATTTATCACATTACTCTATTGGGGGCACTCCAGATAGTTAGACCAGAATTCGATTGAAACAACTAAGTGACTGATTGGTCACTAATGTTGCAAAATTAATGTCACATTTCCATACTTATTTTAGAATAAAAGCCTGCATTGTCCTAATTATTTGTTTAATTTATTTGCAGGCCCAATCCTTAAGGAGATGAAGAGAAATGAGCCCAAAAGCCCACCAGAATTCTGAATTAAATCAGAGTTAATTCGTACACATAAAATCAGGGCAAAATCAAGAGGTTGAAAACGGTTGAGAAGAATCCTCTCAGAATCGATCGGTTAAAGCCAAGAATCCAAGGCCATTTCGTCAGAATCCGGAGCTCAAACGACAAAACCAACAAAGGATAAAGCCAGAAGAAACCCATGGAGAGACCCACCAACAGGGTGTGGCCATCTGGCCACACCATGGCCGCGGAAACGCGGCTTGGGCCGCGTTTTCGCGGCAATCTTGGGGAGTTAGGGGGAGCGTGAACTCCCCCGACCTCCCCGGGATTCTGGTTGTTGGGTTTATGCCTATAAAAGGCCATTATCTGCGCTGAAAATGGACGCCAATGCAGAGTTAGGATTTTAGACTAGTTTTTCCATTTTGTAGTTTAGTTTTTACTTTTATGTAACTTGTATGTAGCTTAGGGTAGAAGAAGATTCATGTAAGTAAGAGAGAGGGGCTGATGTTGAGAGTGACACCGACGATGTACCCTACTCCTTTCTTTCATTGTCTCAGCAAGTAATAAAGGTAAATGCTTTGTTGTTTTCTATTCTGCTTTACTTTACATTTGGTTTGCTTTCCTCTTCCTCTTCTACTTTACCTTGGTTGTATTTGTTGAGTGTACAAGTGAATTCCAAAGCAAGTATAACTAAGCTACGTGAGAGCCAGCAATAGTTCATGAAGACGTTCTCCTCTTCCAAGATCCGCATCACTTCGTTCTTCTTATGCTTGACGATATAATGTGCACAGGAACCGAGCTCGAGTTTATGATCTATGCGTTGAACGCCTCCGAAGCAAAAAGGTAGAACTTGCAAAAAGGTTCCAAGTAAGTCATCAATCAACCTAGGTAAGTATCTCTTCACTTTCTTTTCTTTCTTAGTTTAGATCACCAACCACTTCTTCCAAATCGTTTTCATTCTTCTCTCCACTTCATTGTACATAGTCGCTTTTATTGTTTTCTGATTTTTTCGGCTTCTTCGTCTTTCATATTCTTCTAACTTTAACTATAACTTTCTTTTTCATTTTTATAACTTTAAAACAGAGAAGAACTTTCGCTTATTTTCATAACGATTTCAATAAAGAACTGTAAAGCTTCCATCGCAAACCCTCCTTGTGGATCACGACCCGCATAGCCACTTGCTATAGCGGAAGAATTGAGCACTTGCACATATTCTTTCTTAAGTTCTTAATCTCGTATTTGTGTGCAGGTTGTGCCTCAATCAAATTTTGGCGCCGTTGCCGGGGAGGGTAAAACGGTTTTTATTGAAATCTGAATTTTTTTGCAAATTTTTTAGAACTAAACGAATTTTCTTCTCTGTTGCAGGTTACAGGGCAAGCAAAGCAGAAAATTATTATTGCAGTGACATACAAGTGGCCTTGGGCCTCTGCTCTAGAAAGCAGAGACCAAGGGCCCTCTGAATTGCCGCGTTTCCACGGCAAAAGCCGCGGATCCGCGGCAAGGAAGAGTTGACTACTAACAGCTTTTTGCAGGGCTGCTTAGTTTAAAAAATTCTAGTTTGCTGCAACTTTAATTTTCTTATATGCCATAACAAAAACCTGCTAATAATCACAGTAAAAAGTTTGTTGCAAAAGTTAAAAATTGATTAGACGTTTGCATTTTAGGCACGTGTCTTTTCAATTCATTTATTTTTTTACTGTTGAAGAGTGCTGGAGCAAGGTACGTATGCATTGCATTTAGCATAGGACTCACTTCTTGGTTGATTTATATCGCTTTGAGTGAATCTTACATATCTTGCACACTTGCACAAAATTATTTAAGGGCACTAACCCATAACAAGATAAGGTGGGGATTTAATCACCCTTCCTTAGCCCAAAAATTAGAATCCAAGCACTCACTAACCCAAGCCTAATTAAAATGAGTAGACGTTGGCCCTAGGGACATCTCGGACTCAATAAGGAGATTATCCTAAGGGGGAAAAATGTTGGAATCTAACTCCTGCAAAATCAGTGTTTAGGAAAGGAATTGAGGGCCGAAAGCCCAAAGGTTGGTGGTTATTTAATTAAGGAACGTCTTTGACGGAAAACCTCCCACCAACCTTGCCCTGACCTGGCTGATTAGCTTATGGTTAAAGTCTACATTAGACCTCCGTGGACAATCTAACCAGTTAGGAGTCGTCTAGGTCCTAAGTCTACCCTAACTTAGGCTAGAATTTTTTTTTGTTTGTTTATTTGTTTGTTTTTCTTTGTTTGTATTCTATTGTGTGATATGGACTATAATAAATTTTTTCAACTACAATAATAATCCATATTACACACCGACTTCATTTTCGGATATTACCAACCCGGCATATCATAACTTTGACCAACCTAGTGTGCCGGATTGGTCTTATCCGAATCAATATGACCCATACCCCCCATCTAATAACTATAATTTCCATAATGATTTCAACTCTTCACCGAGTCAGTGGGGATTCACCTCCCCCGAGCATAATTTCCAACCACCTTGCTCTTCTTCTCCACCCAGTCCACATTATATTCAAGATTCATACTCAGTCCACCCGTCCAAAATAGGAAACCATCAATTATGGAAATGAGTATGCGTGAGTCCAAACACAAATCCCAAAATCTGATGGACTCACAATTTCACTACCACTTCCAAGATAATTCTTCATCTTTTCATCAAAACAATGAACCTATCAACTATGAAAAGATGCTTGAAGTCATGACTCAGGCTCAAAACACTCGTAATCGTGACATAGATATGATGGTCGAGTCTCTACGTTCCCACCGTCCTGATGTCACTAACTATTCTGTTAGAGCCGAAGAGTCATGTAGTTTTGGAAATCAAGATTCCATTTCAGCACAACCATTTGAACTCACCCAAACTCCAAATGATATTGATAGTTTGGCTAGTTTACCTTTTCCTGAAATAGAACTTGAAAATAATATGATCCTGAACCCCAACTTAGTGATTCAATTCTATTTCCTGATTCGATTATGACTCCGGTATCTTCACCTGACTTCAATCTTTTCCCGGAGTCAACATTGGATCCTGTACCAATTCATAAAGAAATTAAATCACCCATCTTTGAGGATCATGTTGAACTTGACCAACTTTACAATTTTGAAAATCCCATGGATAAATTGGCAAGTTCTCCAATTTTGATATTGAACTCAATGAGATATGTGACCTAGATTCTCACATATGTGATCCAGCTCAACTTTCTGAATCAATATTGACTCCTGTTTATTACCAAACTTGAATAATATTCTAGAGTCAGTTTTGCTTCCCCCACCTATCATTCCTGAACTGGAATCACCCATATTAGGTCACATTCCATTGTTGGAAAATACATGTGGACTAGAGTTTCAACTTCTTGACTTGGACCCAATTCCTGAACCAATTTCGACTCTTGAACCTTTACTTGATTTAAGTCACCTTCCTGAGTCGGTATTAGGTCCTATCCTTCATGAGTCCAAGTCAATCATTCTATCATTTCATACTCCATTCTGGGACGAGGTTTTTGACTCCGAAATCAATTATGAAATATGGAAATTAGATGGGGTAAAATATTTAATAAAGATCCTTTATGGATACATCTTTTTAGTGGGTTATATTAAAGATATTTCTGGTGGGTTCCTCCGAGACCCAAGAAAAGTTGATTGGGCCGCGTTTCGTGGACCAATCAGACCACCACCGGAACCACCACCATAAGGTAACACTTTCCTTCCCTTTCTTCTTTTTCATGCATCTATGCATTAATTCATACATTGAGGACAATGCATGAGATAGGTGTGGGGGAGGGTCTAACATAACTTTTCTTTTTCTTTAAAAAAAAAAATTAACACTTTTATTTACTTTTAAAAAAACTTTTTGAAAAATAGAAACAATATTTTGACTTATTTTGTAAGAAATTAAGTTAATTTTAAGGAATAGGAAAATCCAAATTAGGATTTCTTATACTTGGTCAAAATAAGATTATTTGTTTGATTTATAGAGTTAGGAAGATAATTTGTCAAAGTAATTTAGTCTTGATCTTTACCTTGATGAAATATGCACACTTCATACACTTACACACTTAGGGTTCAAAAACAAAGATTCTTATGCCTTATAACAAAAAAAAAACAAGTCTAATTATTGATTAGCTAGGTGCTTTGGCCTAAGCAAGCCTTAGTATTTATGCGAAAGATGATTAAATAAGTTTGAAAGAAAAATCCTCTGATTAAGCTGGGTATTTGTGCCTAATAAAGCATAAGTATTCACGCCTAGAAGAGATTCATATAATAAAATCCTTAGTTTTGTGGCCTTGTTTGCTCGAGTCCTTAAGTCCTAGGGGTGTCTTCTCACCTGGTGCCTTAAGACCTTCTGGTTTGGGAGTCATCGATTAAAGGCTCGTTACATGGGCAGATTAGAAAGCCTAATAAAACTAAGGAATAATACCACAAAAAAAAAGTATATATATAAAAATAAATAAGGCATAAGAGTTAGAGTTAATGAACCCTTAGTCAAAATTTTCACATTCACAAGGTGCATATGACTTAGGGTAAAGTAATAGACTAGATGAGAAGCACAATTTGACTCCTTACTTTGATTGATAACAAATTTTTGAATAGAGACTAAGTTTAGGAATGAAAAATTCGGCTTTCCTATAACTTATAGATTGCTTAGATCTTACAATCATATTTCAAATATTTTTCTCTTTCAAAATGCTTTTCGAAAATACTAACTCTTTATTTCTCTTTCTTTATGGATTTTGTGGGTGCAATCCGCTGAAAACCCTCACGAGACAAAACTCGTCCTCTAGGGGAAACCTAGAGGTTTAACGGCTTGTTGCACATGCTCAGTGCAATCGCGCGACATGCGAAAGTGGTCTAATAATCCTTAGTATAGTTTAGTTGTTTTGCTCGAGGACGAGCAAAAGATAGGTATGGGGGTGTGATTGGTCACTAATGTTGCATATTTATTGTCACATTTCTATACTTATTTTAGAATAAAAGCCTGTATTATCCTAATTATTTGTTTAATTTATTTGCAGGCCCAATCCTTAAGGAGATGAAGAGAAATGAGCCCAAAAGCCCACCAGAATTCTGAATTAAATCAGAGTTAATTCGTACACATAAAATCAGGGCAAAATCAAGAGGTTGAAACCGGTTGAGAAGAATCCTCTCAAAATCGATCGGTTAAAGCCAAGAATCCAAGGCCATTTCGTCAGAATCTGGAGCTCAAACGACAAAACCAACAAAGGATAAAGCCAGAAGAAACCCATGGAGAGACCCACCAACAAAGGATAAAACCATGAAGAAACCCATTTCGTCAGAATCTGGCCACACCCTGGCCGCGGAAACGCGGCTTGGGCCGCGTTGCCGCGGCAATCTTGGGGAGTTAGGGGGAGCGTGAACTCCCCCGACCTCCCGGGATTCTGGTTGTTGGGTTTATGCCTATAAAAGGCCATTATCTGCGCTGAAAATGGACGCCAATGCAGAGTTAGAATTTTAGACTAGTTTTCCATTTTGTTGTTTAGTTTTTACTTTTATATAACTTGTATGTAGCTTAGGGTAGAAGAAGATTCATGTAAGTAAGAGAGAGGGGCTGATGTTGAGAGTGACACCGACGATGTACCCTACTCCTTTCTTTCATTGTCTCAGCAAGTAATAAAGGTAAATGCTTTGTTTGTTTTCTATTCTGTTTTACTTTACATTTGTTTTGCTTTCCTCTTCCTCTTCTACTTTACATTGGTTGTATTTGTTGAGTGTACAAGTGAATTCCAAAGCAAGTATAACTATGCTACGTGAGAGCCAGCGATAGTTCATGAAGATGTTCTCCTCTTCCAAGATCCGCATCACTTCGTTCTTCTTATGCTTGACGATAAATGTGCACGGGGACCGAGCTCGAGTTTAAGATCTATGCGTTGAACGCCTCCGAAGCAAAAAGGTAGAACTTGCAAAAAAGTTTCCAAGTAAGTCATCAATCAACCTAGGTAAGTATCTCTTCACTTTTCTTTACTTCTTTTCTTTTCTTTCTTAGTTTAGATCACCAACCACTTCTTCCAAATTGTTTTCATTCTTCTCTCCACTTCATTGTACATAGTCGCTTTTATTGTTTTCTGATTTTTTCACCTTCTTCGTCTTTTATATTCTTCTAACTTTAACTATAACTTTCTTTTTCATTTTTATAACTTTAAAACAGAGAAGAACTTTTGCTTATTTTCATAATGATTTCAATAAAGAACTGTAAAGCTTTCATCGCAAACCCTCCTTGTGGATCACAACCCGCATAGCCACTTGCTATAGCGGAAGAATTGAGCAGTTGCACATATTCTTTCTTAAGTTCTATAATCTCGTATTTTGTGTGCAGGTTGTGCCTCAATCAGTGACCAAACCACAAAGGATATATTGGATCGAGTACATAACATTGTGTACATCAAGTACCTGACGACTTTCAAGTATGGCATACGCATCATCTGTTGCGACTCTTGGGTGTCTGTAGATAATCTTATAGGTTAAGGTGATGGTTCTTTTCTATTAGAGTTGATACGGTTCTCAAGTTGTAAATATTGAAATACACTATGATGTTCTTCAGGTATGTCCCTTGTAAGAGACCATGAACCCTCTTACAATCTATCTGGATCTTCAATTTGATTGCATAACTCGCATCGTTCATATCCTTCATGTAGAATCTTGATGTCAGCCAACCCTTGGTGGTGCCGATCATCCACAATATTGTTAGAGGTCATGCATCAGTTTATCAGTGACATACAAAGTCATGATAAAAATACTTGTCATTCGATCGTTTAACTCAATGTATTCTTCGACCATTATAACCCAAATCGTACTATGAATAATAAAATCGAAGGAACCATTATCGAGACAATTGTTTCATCATAAATTAATTGCTTGACCCAACAAACTTTAGGCTCATAAATTTTATATATAAAGGTCCCTAACTGATCCATAAAGATCTCCTAATCTAGCTCTTTGTGGAGAAACGATATCTCAATGTTCATTTGAACAAGATCCAAATCACTGCGAGCAATTAAAACTAGAATTGTATATACGAAGGCACCTCACCACTTTAAAGAAAGTTTGCTTGTAGCATATGCCCTCTCCCGGGTGTATCTTTTCATTACGAGGTGTTCCTTATACTTCTCAATAGATTCGACTTGCTTTGGCTTGATCTGAAGAACCCATTTGTTTTTAATAGCCTTTTGTCCAACAAATAGATCAAAGAAGTTTAAACTTGGTTTCACCTCACGGAAGCATAATTTAATACAAATGACACATTGATGGTGGAAGCATACATCATATCCAAAAGATCTTGCAAATCGCTAGAACAAAATCATCGTATGTGTCAGTACGGGAAGTAAATGCAGTACTACACGATCGGTTACATTCTCTACTTACGATCCAAACAACAACTCAATTGAATCCCATGAGAGATAGGGGGCAAGAGAATATGAGAGAGATTATTAAATGCGTAGTTGCAAAATGCGGGGTTGACATCCTTATACAAAACTCAAACTATAAGATCCCGTTCCCAGAATACATACTTAGATATGTATTCTGATTGTTCTATCATATTTTTTGATTTAGTTTTTATATTTGTATTTGTATTATGATTATTTGTGCGATTGTTTTGTATTGAATTCGGATTCGTGGACTCGGAGTCAGCCTAGTCTGAACTGAGGACCTGATCCTAGTGTATTGCTCGATTTAGTCTTTCTGATAGTCAGTTTTGACCAGTTTCAATTTCAAATATTGTTTTCTAATATTATAGATTTTTCATAATTTTCTTGATTATTTTAGAATTATTTTGTAAAATCTTCAAAACCGATGTTGATCGGTATCGCTGACCGATTCCTGGATTTTTATTTTTCAAAGAGTTGAATTTCTAGAAATGATTTTCACATTACTTTTTACTGTCTCATTTTTCATCTAAATGTATTTTTGAAGATTTTTTTGAATTTATCAAAGTTCGACCGGATTTAGTATCGACCAGTATCGCCGGAAGATTCTGAGATTTTTAATTTAAAATTCAGATTGAATTTCTTGAAACTGATTTCACTATGTACATTAAAATAATATTTTCTATTTTAAAAATTTTTGAGAATATTTTTGAAACAGTCAATTTTTTCCTATTTAAATAATATTATTTTCCTTTCCTTTTTATTTTTTTCCTTTTTTTCCTCTTCTTTTCCTTTCCCCAAGTCAGTCGGCCAGCCATGCTCCATCATATCACCTGCCAATCCCTTTTCCCATCCCATCATTTTTCTCTCTCTTTTTTAAATAAACAATCTCTCTCCCTCTCCCCTTATTTCTCTTTCACCCTTACTCGCTCTCACAATCTCATCTCCTCTTCCCCCTTGGCACCACCACCGGCCACCTCCAGCACCACCGCCGGTGCCACCCCTCCAGCCACCTCCCCCAAATCCCCTCACCTCTTCTTCACCCCCTCCTCTTCAGTAACACTACCATCCCCTCCAATTTATCCAAGCCCATCACCACGACCTGCATCTTCTTCTTCAAAATCACCCATCAATTCCACCTCTAACTCCTCCCTTTCACCACCCAACCACCATCTCAACCTCCTCCTCCAACTCCCCAACATCACCACCAACTCCCACATCCTCAACGACCAACATCAGCAACCACAATAACACCAACAACATCAACACCCAAACCTCCTCCTCTTCCCTCCTTGGGGTGGACACCGGCCACCCCTAGCCGGCAGCGGCTGGCGCCGTCCTGGGCGCCGCCCTGATGCTGCCTGGCCCACGATCAGGCCATGGGCTGGCCTAGTTTGAGGGGGGCAATAGCCTTCTCTCTTTTCCCTCTCCTTTCTTTCTTCCTCTTAATTCTCTATCTCTCTCTATCCTCTCTCTCTCCTCCTTATTATTCTCTCTCTTAATAAATTAATATTTATATATTTTAATATTAATTGATGGCATGCTCGTGTTTCTGGTATTCTGAGATTTTACAGTATTTTTTGAAGATTTAGGCAAGTACCTTTTTTGTGATAAGGAGTACTCCTTTTTGGTATTTGGACCAGTATCATATTTGCATTAGGCGAGTATTTTCTACTATTATACATGCAGGGTGAATGCTATTCTGGCTTTTAATACATGGTGCATCGTTATGCGAGTTGATATATAATATGCGAGTGATTTTCTAATATTAACATGCTTTACGAATACCTATTGGTCGTTATTATAACTCATTGAACTAGTATTATACTTGTATTGGATATGCCTAGATATGTTCTCGCTTTGCTCGGCTTTGCATAGCTAATTAATATATTAATTTATTGTTATTGTAGATATAGTTGT
This sequence comes from Agave tequilana, assembly GCA_038442645.1. Taxonomy (NCBI): domain Eukaryota; kingdom Viridiplantae; phylum Streptophyta; class Magnoliopsida; order Asparagales; family Asparagaceae; genus Agave; species Agave tequilana. The sequence continues at coordinate 95,005 of JAVJIF010015454.1, read as the reverse complement.
GAAGAGTTTGAAATTTAATGATATTGTTCTCCTGTTTCATGTTACATGACTGGATGATTGCCTGACATAGGATGTTGTAACTTTGTATTCAACTCACCTGATGCCGACATGTCAGCTGATCCTGACACTTGATATATGGCACTGATACTTGACATGCCATCACTTGACACCTGATTCCTGACACCTGATATCTGACACCTGACAATTGACATGCTATCACTTGATACTTGACATATCTATCACTTGGTGCTCATACATTGGACCTAATGTTGTCACCTGACTAGATATTATTACACCTGACTTATTAGTCTCTAAAATTGCAAATTTCATATCATATATTCACATTTATTTAATATTAAATTTTGTTAATAATACCTCCCTTGTATATTAGGCCCATGGCATGAAATGAAGAAGAAGCCCAAAATCTCATTTAATTGGTTATTAAAAGTCTACAAAAATAGCCATTGACCTTTGAGGGTGATTTTGTCAAAATTGGGTGATCAATATCCATGATCCAGGAGGTATAACCGATAGTGGGCGAAGCGACATCGCACAGCAGGCGACGCTGCCCTAGTACAGCCGTAGAAACGTGACATTCTGCGGCAGTACTGGCGCCTTTGCGCCAGTACTTCGGGCCAGGGATTGTCCCCCTCCTGATGCCTATAAATACCCCTTGGTGTTTTATAGTGGGAGATATCTAGAGTTAGGGTTTTCTTTTCCATATTATAGTTTTTGGGTAGTTTAGGTTAGTTGTTCTTCTTCTTTCTCCTTTGTATTTTTCATTTCTTGTATATCTTGTAATAGGAAAGAGAGGGTACAAAGGTAGAAAGCAAAAGTGCTTGTAATGGAAGGTGACAATCTATAAAAGGTTCTCTCTTTATCTCTCCTTGTTTTCTTCTCTCAACTCTTTTTACATGTTTAGCTAATTTTCACTCATGGCAACTAACTACTAACTACTAAGTGATAACTTCTTACTTGATAATCCATATGAATCTAATAGCCTTTACTTGGCCTTGCTCTTGCAAGAGCCATTGATGGCTCATAATGATGGATTCTAACACTCTAACATCCTAACTCTCTAATAAGCTAACATTACTTTATTTCATGCTTGCTTTTGTTTAATTTTGATGGTCTAAGTGTAACTTACACTTATTTTATTGAGTTTGGATGTGAAAGTTATCTTATGTGTCATTGATTAGTTTCTAATATTGCATAATTTTTACCACATATGCACATTTATTTTATATAAAATATAGCTAATAATGGTTTGCTTGTGTGATCCTAGGTCCATGGTGTGCAATGAAGAAGAAGACTCTAAATCACCATTTAAGGGGTGATTAAAGGCCTACAAAGTACCATTAACCTTAGGAGGTGATTATGTCAGACCAGGGGGCTCAAATCAGAAATCCAGAAGGTACAACTAATAGAGGACCGATGCGACAGCGCACAGCAGGTGGCGCTGCGTGCGCCGCTTTGGTATAGCCGCAAAAACGCGGCTCGGGCTGCGTTTTTGCGGCTGTACTGGCGCGGCCTCGCTAGTGCTTTGGGCCAGGGGTTGCCTCCTGGCCCCCTTTCTCCTGGTGCCTATAAATACCCTCTGGGGTTCTTCAGAGGGAGATATCCAGAGAGTTTAGGATCTTTATGTTAGTTTATTTTTAGAATTGTAGTTGTTTGTGCTTTCTTCTTCTTATAGCTTAGTTTAGCCATTAGAGTGAGAGAGAGAGAGAGAGAAGAAGAGGGAGAGAGAGAGGGAGAGAGAGAGTGTACAAGTTGTATTTGAAGGTGACAATCTAATACAGTAATACTATCCTTCTTCTTTCCATTACTTGTGTTTTCATTGCTTTTACTTTCTGTTTAGTGTAATATTTCATTCTTCTTCTTGTTTTAGTAATACTTCTTCTTTCTTCTTCTCTCTTATAGTTTTCTTTTCTTGCTCATGTCTAACTAACTTTCCCATTGCATGGCTAGCTAACTACTAACCCACTAATCTCTAACAAGTTGATTGATAACCCAAATGAGTCAATAGTGTCAAACAAGCCTTGTGCAAACGAGAGCTATGATATCTTAAGGCGAGGGTTCTAACTCAAACTAACTTACAAGTATTCCCTTTCTTATATTTCATGCTTAACGGTTTTTGATGATCTATAAATTGTAAACTTTACTTGTCTTTGTAAGTTAGAGATATTCTTATTAATATTGGCCGATATCATTAGCGCACTTGTTTCTTCCCTTATTCTTGCCTTCAATTGGATCTTGATAAGGGAATGTTCAAGTTTTTGCTGTGTAAAGTTAAGTTAAAGGAAGAACTTTCATTCGATCTCCAACGTGAATAGTTTCTATGTATAAGGGTTATGCTTGCCTATGATCTATTGTGAGGCTACATCTTCAAGAAGTTAGAGATTAGTGGGAGTACTTAGTAGAAAGTTAGCCATGCATTTATACCTTTAAGAAACTCATCTTTACAAACATCAACCAAACCCAAGAAAATTTTAAACAATACTTGTTTTCTTTTCAATTCTTTATTTGAAACAAAGAACTTTCTCTTACTTTGAACAAGAAGCCACATCAAAGCCTCCATCGCTCTCCCTACTTGTTGATATGACCCAATAGCCACTTTGCTATTACAAAAGAATCACAAAAGCAGTAACATCGACCATCACTCCTTTCCTTATTTTTGTGCATGCTTTTTGCCGATCAAATTTTGGCACCGTTGCCGGGGAGGGAACAACTTTATTGTTCAACACTAAAGATTTTTCTTTATTTTTGTGTGTAAGAGAAGTACCAAGGAGCTAACTTTTATGGGCAGCAAGAGTGGTGGCCAAAGACATTGCACGAGGATTTCATTTGCCCTCAGAAAATTCGTGTAAAGCGAATTTTTCCGATTGAAGTACTAACAAAAGCTCTTCTTCAGGGTTGCCGAAAATCACTTTCTCAAATTTTAGTTCACTTGTTTGCTTCACCTTATACACTTGTAATAAACTTAACAGAAATCCATTTGTTGCTAAGTTGAAAATCGGATTAGACTCTTGCATTTAGAGCACGTGTCTATTTCAATTCATTTCAATTTCTGCTGAAGATTGCTGGAGAAAGGTACGTGTGCATTCATATAGAATAGGAACAACATTTTGGAGTGATTTATCGCTTTGAGTATTATCTTGTTGTGAATATACTGTACACTTGCACAGTTGACATTAAGGGCAAAACCCAAATAAACAAGATAAGGTGGAAATTTCATCACCCTTTCTTAGCCCAAAAATCATCTCCAAGTACACTCACAATCCCAAGGCTTAACTAAAAATTGATAGACGTTGGACCTAGGGACATCTCGGACTCACTAAGAGATTAACTGAGGGTGAAAATTGCAAGAACTATACTCCTGCAAAATTGGTGTCTAAGAAAAGATAATTAAGAGGATAAGCCTCGAAAGCTCCGTGGTTTGGCGTAATTAAGGCCTGTGGCTCACGCCCGGATGCCTCCCATCAAGTTTTGCCCTTTCCTAGCCGATTAGCTTGTAGTAGTTCCTGCAACAACCTCCCCGGAGAATCGACCAATTAGGAGTCATCTAGGTCTTGGTATCTTAGACTAAGGCTTGGTGGTTGTTTCTTTTTCTTTTGTTTATTTTTTATTCTTTTCGATTGCTTGTAGTCTATACGTTGTTTGTGGTGTGCTGCATGGAAGAGTGGGTGAGAGATCCTATAACTTCCAGCTTAACAAGAAATTCGTCTTTGCCCCTGCATCCAGTTTCAGTGATGGCATCGTTACAAGACAGATTTTACCTGATCAGAACCTCACTCCTATCTTGTATAAAACTTTCTGAAGAGAATGATAATAACTTCGAGTTAAAGCCCCAATACATCAACACTCTTCCAATATTTCATGGTTTAGAATCGGAGGATGCATACTTCTTTGTTAGAAAATTTGAAGACGTATGCCTCATGATACGCATTCCCCAGCTAGGAGACGATGTCGTTAGGTTACGTTTCATTCCCTTCTCCCTAAAAGACCTAACTAAAAAAGAGTTGTACAGTTTGGCTGTACATTCAGTTACAACGTGGGACGATTTCGTCAAGGTCTTCTTAAAGAAATTTACCCAATCCATAAGGCTGCCCTCATCAGAAAGAATATCATGCAGTTTAGGCAAGAACAGAGCGAACCATTCTGGAGATACTTTGAGCGATTCAAAGATCTCTTAGCTCAGTGCCCTCATCACGGTGCAGAGAAATGGCATCAGTGACAGATCCTTTATGTTGGTTTGGATTATCAAACAAAAAACCCTATTAGAAACCATGTGGCGGGGGGTTCTTGAAAAAGGATGAAAATCAGGATTGTGATTTGTTTGAGGATCTAACTGAGAAAACCCTGCAATGGGAGCCAACCTCAAAAAAATCAAGGAATTCACAGTCTATAGCTTTGAAAGGAGGGCTCCTATCCTTAAAATCATCCATAACTGCTGAAGCTTAGATCGTAACTGATAGGTAGTAAAAAGTGCATATTTATCATCACATTTACCATCATATTTCCCTATTTATTCTTTTATTAAGCACTGCTACTAATATTTTATTGTTTAATGTTGTGCAGGCCTTGAGTAATCAAAAAATAAAGAAAAAAGTACAAGTGAAGCCCAAAAGCCCAAGAATCCCACAAGCCTACACGCATAATTAATTGTAGTAATTTAGAAGCTTCTATCTTATCTAACCTAATCTAAACTTGGATTTTAAATTATTAATTTAAAATCTAGGGAAGGAAGAGGAAGAATAAAATAGAACTCCTAATTGCTAAAGAGAAGGAAGAAAAGGATAAGATTGATTCTTATCCTTAAACAAAGATGGACTTCTACTTAAACCTGATTGCTTACAATACAAGGATAAAGATAAAGGGGAGAAAGGCTTAAAGATAAAGATAAAGAGAACAAATCTTTTTTCAAAATTTGGATTTTTGATAACTTGCTTCCCAAGTTATCCCGAGTTCTCAAAATAGAGAGTCTGAATACAGAATGTAGAAGGAGGCACCCAGATGAACGGACCAGAAAAGGCTACACAAGAAAGCGTGTGGCCATTGGCCACGCTATGGCCGCGAAAACGCAGCTATAGCCGCGTTTCTGTGGCCGTTAGGAGGAATCTGGCAACACGGTTTCGTGAGAAAGTTGTATTGGGACTCTACGTCTTATATCTTCTATAAATACCCCTGCAGAGCAACATGGTAGAGAGGAGCTGAAGCTTAGGATTTTCTTTAGATCTTTTCTTTTTCTGAATTTCTTGTATTATTTCGTTTTTGTTATTTGGAGAAGAACATTATTGAAGAAGAAGAGCTTTGTAATTTGCAGGTGACATCCAATAAAAAGGTTCTTTATTCTTCTTACTTTTCTTATTTTACAATTCAATTATTTTTCTGCTTTAGCTTATTTGATTTTCTTCTTTTAGTTTTCATGCAACCTTTCTCATTCATAATAAAAATTGAAAATAAAAATAAAAAAATGAATAACTAATTAAACCTATAGTTTGCTAATCTCTCGATCAACCCTAGTTTAGTTTAAACGATGAACTGATTGACATCTACTAGAAACCCTAGAATTAAATTGATGTTCTTGAAGATGAATCGATAATTAGGTTTAACTAATTTAGGTTGCACTTGTTAAATGATTACTCATAGTTTATATTTAAATACTTTGATAGCATAATTTTAAGTAAAAACTTCTCTTATGCTATACTTTGAAAGTAGGATGAACTATAGTTTAATGTTTATAGTGCACACTAATTAGGGTTCCAACATTGTTATTCATCTTACATGATTCTCAATCAATGATCTAGGATGGTTAATTCTTCATTCAATATGATGTTCACTCTTTGAGACTAATACTTTGAGTTGTGGTAGATGATTAGTAGATTATACTTCTTTTGCTTGATCAAATCTAATTCTCATAATCAATCTCTCTTTTTCTTTTCCAAGAGAATTACAGAGAAGATCGTTCCGAAAAGCTTCCATCGCATCCTTCCTTGTGGATCGACCCGTCTAGCCCTTGCTATGAGGTTACCTTGAAATGAGACTAAGATTTTCTAAACTATTTCCAATACAATTTCCCGTTTTGTGCAATAAAATTTTGGCGCCGTTGCCGGGGAGGGAACGGTACGATATTATCAAAAACTAATTCTTCTTTTTTCTTTCTGTTTGCAGGATCTGAGAATAAGAATTATAACTGCAGCTAAGGACATATAGCAACTCTGTGCCTCTGCCTTAGAAGGCAGAGCAGCAGAGCCTACTATCTAGGCTGTAGTAGTGAACTACTGACTGAGTTTTTACAGGTTGGTGTAAATTACAAAGTCCTATTTACTGCTTTAATATATTTCTCTATGATCATCTTGCATACTGCTAATTAATTAACAGTAACCTATTAGTTGACTAATTAAAAAAAATTTAGACTCTTGCATCATAGGCACATGTTTATTTAAATTTTCTTAATTTCTGTTGAAGAGTGCTAGCGACAAGGTATGTTTGCATTGCATATAGACTAGGACGCACCCTTGGCTGATTTACTGCTTTTGAGTGAATACTTGTCTATTGCTTTATACGTGCACTAAATCACTTTAAGGGCATAACCCATAAATAACATAAGGTGGGGATTTCATCACCCTTCCTTGACCCACAAATCATCTCCGTTGCACTCACAACCCTAACTCTAAAATAAAAATTGACTAGATATGGCCTTAGGTTAACTCGGACTCATTAGGAGATTAGCTGAAGGAGGAAGTTGTTCGAAATTAACTCTCGCCAAATCGGTGCCTAGGAAGGGGATAAGGGCCGAAAGCCTGAAGATTGGTGGTTACTTAATTAAGGAACGTCTTTGACGGATAACCTCCCACCGATCTTGCCACCTACCTAGCCGATTAACTTGTGCTTAAGGTCGGCAATATACCTCCTAAAGATAGTCTAAAGTTAGGAGTTGTTTAGGTCCAGGCTTACCCTAGATTAGGATTTTGATTTTTTCTTTTCCTTGATTGATTGGGTGAACTTGTTTGTTAACTGTGCATGTCAGCTTGGTCGAGAGACCCATTCACATCTAGACTAAGTAGGACCAGTTCACCACCTGAACAAAAATCCGATTCACACATGGCACAACCACCATCACTGCAAAATGGGTTCTATCCTATTAGGACCTCTTTCCATCTTGCATTCAGTTGCCGATGAAGGTGTTGACCAATTTGAGCTAAAACCATAATACATCAACACTCTTCTCAAATTTCATGGATTTGAATCCGAGGATGCATACTTTTTCATAAGGGAATTTGAAGAAGTATGTCTAATGATAAAATACCCAGCCTAGGAGTAGATGCCATTAAATTACGATTTGTCCCATTCTCTTGAAAGACTTAGCAAACAAATGGCTCTACAGTCTAAAGGCGGTTCCATATCCTTATGGGATAATTTCGTCAAAGCCATCTTAAAGAAGTTCTATCCCGTTCACAAGACTGCACAAATTAGGAAAAGTATCTTGCAGTTTAAGCAAACAGCCAATGAACCTTTTTAAAAGTACTTCCAACGTTTTAAGGACCTCCTTGCCCAATGTTCTCATCATGGGATAGAGAAATGGCGACTTTGTCAAGCTCTTTATGATGGATTAGAATATCAAACAAAAACCCTATTAGAATCCATGTGCCAAGGAGAATTTTTGAAAAAGAACAAAGACGAAGGATGGTTTATATGAAGATTTGGCTGATAATACCATCCAATGGGAACCAACTCTGAAAAAATTTAGGACTAATGACCCTAGCTCTTCTAAGGAGGTGTCCATTCCATTGAGGCAAATATAGCTACCGAAGCTAAACTAGCTGTTGTGATGCAAAGACTAGAAGCTCTTGAAACTAAAGAACCAGTCTCAGTGAACCAAGTCAGCCCAACACCTTCGACGGGCTGTACTTATTGTCAAGCCATGAACCATGTGTTCGAGGAATGTCCCGTCTTTATAGCTCATCAAACTTTGCCCGAGCATATGAATGCAGCCTTCACAAGGCCCGCTAACAATCCATATTCATCCACCTATAATCCCGGTTGGAGAAATTACCCAAATTTTTTATGGGGCTCAAACAACAATGATCAAACAAGGCCAAATTCTCTAACAATTTTCAGCAGTCACCGTATCAAAAAAATTTTCCCAACCACAGTCCTCCATCCTCTTCCCAAAATTCACATATGGAAACAAGACTCTCCAATATGGAAAGAAAGGTAGACACTCTAGTTAAAAGCCAAGACACACTAGCTCAAGTCTTGACTAGGATAGAGATGCAACTGAATCAACAAGAAAGACAAAAGGGAACTCTACCAAGTCAACCATTGCCAAACCCTAGGAATCCTAGGCAAGCCAATGAGGCTCAAGACCCAAACCAGTGTAACTTGGTTCATATGTTGAGGTCAGGGAAACAAGTTGATAATCAAGTATCCATGACACCGGACCCAGCTCAATTGTCTATTCCATCTAATTCCACTCCATCTCCACAAAACTCTAAAGAAACTGATGTTGATAAATCAGCAAAACAAGTGCACCAACCTATAGCCCTATTTTCAAATAGGCTTAAGAGTAATAAAAATGCACATATGGAGAAACTGCCTGAGGTGTTTAATCAAGTTAGGCTTAATATACCACTTCTTGATGCAATCTAACAGGTCCCTAGTTATGCCAAATTCCTTAAGGACATATGCACTAAGAAAAGAAAGACAAATGTGCCTAAGAAGGTTTTTCTAACCACTAACATTAGTGAGCTATTGTCCAACCAGATCCCAGTCAAGTACAAAACCCTAGTTGCCCCACTATTTCTTGCACAATAGGTCAAGCTGAAATTAGTAGAGCACTCCTCGACTTAGGAGCAAGCATTAATTTGTTCCCTTCTCCGTATATCAACAACTTGGCTTAGGTGAACTCAACCCAACTCAAGCTACAATCCAATTAGCTTATCGATCAATTAAAGTTCCAAAGGGAGAGATCAACGATGTTCTTATACGTGTAGGAGAATTTATTTACCCAGTAGATTTTATTGTTTTAGAGACACAACCTGTGTCTAATCCTAGGTCCCAAACTCCGTCATCTTAGGACGTCCGTTCCTAGCAACTGCTAACGCAATCATCATAATTGTAGAAACGGATCCAAGAGATTGACTTTGGAGACATGACAAAGAAGTCAATGTTTTCAACTTAGGTAAACACCCCTACGACATAAATGACCAACCCTTTGAGGTCAACCTCATTAAAAATATGACTAGTGAGCACAAAGAGGAGATCACACTAGAATCAAAGGATGATGAAGAGTTAGAATCTAGTGATTTCAACCTTGATGAGATTGAGTGGGCCGCAAGCCCAAGTTCTATAGAGATGGAGAATTTAAGCTTAACACCTCCACCAATCGAGCCACCTCCTTCCTTGGAGTAAAAAACCTTGCCTAAACATCTTAAGTACGCTTACCTTGGTGAACAAGAGATGTTACCAGTCATAGTTGCATTCAATTTGATTAATAGGTAAGAGGAAGACCTATTGGCAACTTTTAGGAGGCATAGGGAAGTCATTGGTTGGACTATAGCCGATATCAAGGGTCTAAGCCCTAAAATAGTCCAGCATAGAATCCATCTAAATAAAGGGATTAAACCAAAGAAGGACCCACAGCGTAGGCTAAACCCGCTCATGCAAGAGGCTATACAAGGCGAAATAATGAAAACTGTTGGATAATGGGATTATTTATCCCATTTCCGATAGCCAATGGGTCAGCCCAGTGCACGTGATCCCTTAAAAGTCTAATTTTATTGTGGTGAAAAATGACAAGTAAGAGTTAGTGCAAACACGACTACCTACCAAGGTTCGAGTATGCATAGACTATCGCAAGTTGAATGCCGCCACTAGAAAAGACCATTTCCGCCTCCCATTTATCGACCAAATGCTGGAACGATTAGCGGCCATGAGTATTACTGTTTCTTGGACAGTTACTCAGGGTATAACCAAATCCCAATAGCCCTGGAGGACCAAGAAAAGACAACGTTCACATGTCTATTTGGGACGTTTGCCTATCGCCGAATGCCTTTCGGCTTATGCAATACCCCCGCAACATTCCAACGTTGCATGTTAAGCCTTTCTCCGACATGGTCGAGCGCTTCTTAGAGATCTTCATGGGCGACTTCTCCGTCTATGAAAATTCGTTTGACTAATATCTACATCACTTAGAGCTAGTGCTAAAAAGGTGCACCGAAAAGAACTTGACCCTAAATTGGGAAAAGTGTCACTTTATGGTACAGCATGGGATTGTCCTAGGTCATAAGATATCTAGGAAAGGGATCAAAGTGGATAAGGCTAAGGTGAAAATCATAGCCAAACTCCCAATTCCACGATGCGTGAAAGACATTCATTCTTTTTTAGGACACGTTGGGTTTTACCGTAGGTTCATTAGGGAATTTAGCAAAATTGCTAGACCCCTTACCAATCTTTTAGCCAAAGACATGCCCTTCATCTTTGATGATAAGTGTAGTAGCGCATGGGAAAAGCTAAAATTAGAACTTATCTCTGCACCTATCATCTCACCTCTGGACTGGTCCAAACCCTTTGAGGTCATGTGTGATGCCTCAGATTTTGCTATAGGCGCTGTCTTAGGACAACGCAAAGATAACAAGCAACACGTGATCTATTCTTCAAGTAGGATACTCAATGATGCCCAAGTGAACTATACTACAACCGAGAAAGAATTCTTGGCCGTAGTATTCGCTTTGGAGAAATTTCGCCCATACCTACTTGGGACCAAAACCACAATATCACCGACCATTCTGCACTTCGATACCTAATGCTCAAAAAGGATGCGAAGGCCTGACTCATTCGTTGGATCCTCCTCCAAGAATTTGATCTCGAAATTCAAGATAAAATGGGTGTCGAAAATGTCATCGACCATCTCTCTCGTGTGCCAAACGCACCTTCCGACGAACTGCCCATCAATGATAATTTCCCCAAAGAACAACTTTTAGCCATCTCTATAGAACGATGGTTTGCCGACATAGTTAATTACTTAGTTACAAACCAAATACCATCTAGTTGGTCAAAATAGGATAGATACCGGTTCTTGTCTCAAGTCCGGTATTTCATGTGGGAGGACCCTTACCTCTTCAAAATTTGTAGCGACCAAATAATTAGGAGATGTGTTCCCGAAGAGGAAACTAGAAGCGTTCTAACCTTTTGTCACGAATTTGCTTGCGGTGGACACTTTGGTCCCCGCAAAAACAGCCGAAAAGACACTACAGAGTGGTTTCTATTGGCCCACTTTGTTTAAAGACGCATTTGACTTTTGCAAAACTTGCACTAGATGCCAAATGATAGGAATAATTTCTAAACGTAATATAATGCCCCTAAACCCAATTCTAAAAGTAGAACTCTTTGATGTTTTATAGGGGCCCTTCCCTAATTCATTTGGGCACCAATACATCTTATTGGCTGTAGATTACGTATCCAAAGGGTTGAGGCCATCCTTTGCAAGACAAATGATAACAAAGTTGTTGTCAAGTTCTTAAAAGAAAACATCTTTTCACGCTTTGGAACCCCTCGTGCCATAATTAGTGATAATGGTACACATTTTTGCAATAGAACTTTTGAAGCTCTTATGTGAAAATATGTCATAACACACAAGTTATCTACACCTTACCATCCTCAAACCAGTGGGCAGGTAGAAGTCTCAAATAGGCAAGTTAAGCTTATCTTAGAGAAAACTATGAATCAAAACGGGAAGGATTGTTCCACCAAATTGGTGGATGCCTTATGGGCATAAAGGACCACCTTTAAAACGATTGTAGGAATGTCTCCTTATAGATTAGTTTATAGAAAAGCTTGCCACCTTCCTGTTGAGTTAGAGCACCGAGCCTTATGGGCAATTAAGCAGCTGAATTTTGATCTAGATAAGGCCAGTGCACTTCAGAAATTGCAAATTTCGAAACTTGAGGAGTTAATGAACGAGGCGTATGAAAATGCGAAGATTATGAAAGATAGGGTTAAGGTTTTTCATGATAAGTTCATCATGAGAAAAACTTTTGTCCAAGGACAAAAAGCCTTACTCTATAACTCTAGACTTCACCTCTTTCCCGAAAAGTTAAATCAATATGGACAGGGCCTTTCATTGTTAAGACTGTGTTTCCATATGGAGCAATAGAGATATACGACCCTAATAATGGAAATGAATTTATGGTAAATGGTCAACGTCTGAAACCATTTTGGAATCAGTACTGGAAGCAGACACAGCCTTGGGTCTTTTTGACCCAATGTATCAGTAACTCTACCTCTCTGCCAGTTCATTTCATGCATTTATACATACATGCATACATTGGGGACAATGCATGAGATAAGTGTGTGGGGAGGGTACTAACCTTATAATTTAAAAAAAAAGAGATATTTATTTTAACATAGATTATTGACTAACTGTAGGGTGCTGTTAACATAACTCACTAACCTTAGGTTATTAACTAATAAAAATATATATATTATATATATAATTTTTTTAACTAAAAATATATATATATAGTTGACAAAGGAGACAATATTTTGACTTATCTTTTGAAAGAAATCCAAGTTAATCTTAAGAATTAGGAAAATCATGATTAGGATTTCTAAAAACTTGGTCCAAATAGAATAAATTGTTGGATTTTTTAGGTATAGGAGGAAAAAATGAATAATTAGTTAGTCTTGATTTTTACCTTAATGAAATGTGCATACCTAATGCACTTTCACATCTAGGATTCTAAAACAAAGACTCTTGTGCCTGATAAAAAATAAATAAAATAATAATAATAATAATAGAGTTAACTAATTAAGCTAGATACATGTGCCTCAAGAAGCATAAGTATTCACGTCTAAAGGTGATTTCATAAATAAAGTCCTTAGTTTTGTGGCCTAGTTCTCTTGAGTCCATAAGTCCGCGGGGTGTTTTCTCACCCGGTGCCCTAAAACTGATCGGTTTGGGAGCCACCGACCATAGGCTCGCTACATGAGTGAATTAGAAAGCATAAGAAAATCAAGAAATATTATCTATATATGTACTAACACTCTAATAGTCAATTAGTTAGGTATGAGGGACTCAAGAAGCCTTGATACTTATACAAAAAAAATTAGATGAGTTATACATATTTTACAAAAAAAAAGAGAAAATAATAATAATAATAAAGAGGCATGAGAGTCCAAGTTAAAGAATCCCTTGTAAAGATTCACAAGGATGCATATGACTTAGGGAAATGAAAGAGACTATATAAAAATTCAATTTTAATCCTTACCTAAAATTGATAACAAATTATTGTATAAAGACTAAGTTCAAGAATGAATAAAAATGATAATCCTAAAACTTATAGATTACTTAGTTTCTTCAAATATATTTCAAATATTTCTTTCCTTTTTCAAAATAAAAAAATAATAAAATAAAAAATTAATTAATTAATTAAATCACTAACATTTTCCTTTTATGGATTTTGTGGGTGTAATCAGCTGAAAACCCTCACGAGACAATACTCGTCCTCTAGGGGTAACCTAAATGTTTAATTGCTTGTTGCACGTGCTAAGCGCAACCGTGATGCCTACGAAAGTGAGTTAGGATAGTTTAGTTTTTCTTTTCTTTTCTTTTCCTTTTTCTTTTTATTTTTTTACTCGAGGACGAGCAAAAAGATAAGTGTGGGGTGTGATAGGTAGTAAAAAGTGCATTTTTATCATCACATTTACCATCAATTTTCCTATTTATTCTTTTATTAAGCACTGCTACTAATGTTTTATGGTTTAATGTTGTGCAGGTCTTGAGTAATTAAAAAAATAAAGAAATAAAGTACAAGTAAAGCCCAAACGCCAAAGAATCCCACAAGCCCACATGCATAATTAATTGTAGTAATTTAGAAGCTTCTATCTTATTTAACCTAATCTAAACTTGGATTTTAAATTATTAATTTAAAATTTAGGGGAGGAAGAGGAAGGATAAAATAGAATTCCTAATTGCTAAAGAGAAGAAAGAAAAGGATAAGATTGATTCTTATCCTTAAACAAAGATGGACTTCTACTTAAACCTGGTTGCTTGCAATACAAGGATAAAGATAAAGGGGAAAAGGCTTAAAGATAAAGATAAAGAGAACAAATCCTTTTTCAAAATTTGAATTTTTGATAACTTGCTTCCCAAGTTATCCCGAGTTCTCAAGATAGAGAGTCTGAATACAGAATCCAGAAGGAGACGCGCAGATGAACGGACCAGAAGAGGCCACGCAAGAAAGCGCATTGCCATTGGCCACGCTATGGCCGCGGAAACGCGGCTATAGCCGCGTTTCCGTGGCCGTTAGGAGGAATCTGGCAACGCGGTTTCGTGGGAGAGTTGTACTGGGACTCTACGTCTTATATCTCCTATAAATACCCCTGCAGAGCAACAGGGCGGAGAGGAGCTTAGGGTTTTCTTTAGATCTTTTCTTCTTTCCGAATTTCTTGTATTATTTCATTTTTCTTATTTGGAGAAGAACATTATTGAAGAAGAAGAGATTTGTAATTGGCAGGTGACATCCAATAAAAAGGTTCTTTATTCTTCTTACTTTTCTTATTTTACAATTCAATTTATTTTTCTGCTTTAGCTTATTTGACTTTCTTCTTTTAGTTTTCATGCAACCTTTCTCATTCGTAATAAAAATTGAAAATAAAAATAAAAAAATGAATAACTAATTAAATCTATAGTTTGCTAATCTCTCGATCAATCTTAGTTTAGTTAAAAAGATGAACTGATTGACATCTACTAGAAACCCTAGAATTAAATTGATGTTCTTGAAGATGAATCGATAATTAGGTTTAACTAATTTAGGTTGCACTTGTTAAATGATTACTCATAATTCATATTTAAATACTTTGATAGCATAATTTTATTAAAAACTTCTCTTATGCTATACTTTGAAATTAGGATGAACTATAGTTTAGTGTTTATTAGTGCACACTAATTAGGGTTCCAATATTGTTATTCATCTTACTTGATTCTCAATCAATGACCTAGGATGGATAATTCTTCATTCAATATGATGTTCACTCTTTGAGACTAATACTTTGGGTTGTGGTAGATGATTAGTAGACTATACTTCTTTTGCTTGATCAAATCTAATTCTCATAATCAATCTCTCTTTTCTTTTCCAAGCGAATTACAGAGAAGATCGTTCCGAAAAACTTCCATCACATCCTTCCCTGTGGATCGACCCGTCTAGCCCTTGCTACGCGATTACCTTAAAACGAGACTAAGATTTTCTAAACTATTTCCAATACAATTTCCCGTTTTGTGAAATAAGCAACCTTGATGAGGAGAATAGAGGCTCTAGAAAATAAAGAGCCAGCTAATGTCAAGCAAATCAACCCACCACCAATTCACAATCCAGATTGTTCATACTGTCAGGCACCAAACCATATTTTTAAAGAGTGTCCTATTTTTTAGACTCACCAAGTGCCTCTGGAACACATGAATGCGACCTACTCACGGCCGCCACACAATCCTTACTCACAAACGTATAATCTCAGTTGGAGAAATCACCCAAATTTCTCTTAAGCCCAAAACAATTCTCTTAGGCCAAACTTTTTCAATAATCTTCACCATCCTAATCATCAAACAAATTTTCCCAGTCAAGCTCTGATTGAGATTTTACCTGCACACAAAAATAGAGAATTTTAGAACTTAAGAATAAAGAGTGCAAGGTGCTCAATTCTACCGTTATAACAAGTGGCTATGCGGGTCGTGATCCACAAGGAGGGACTAGCAATGGAAGCTTTTTAAGCAAGTTCTCTTTTATGCTACAATTAATGGATAAAATTCTTCTTTTAGTTCTTAAAAATAAAAGAGAAAAATGGAGTTAAAATCAGTTAGGAAGAAAATGGTAGAATGAGAAGGTGGAGAATGAAAGTGGATATGTACAAAGAAATGGAAAAGATTAAAAGAAATTTAGAAGATTGTGGTGTTGGTAATTTACACTAAAAGTTAAAAGAAAGAAATTAAAAATAATTACTTACCTCCTTTGACCAAAAGCTTACCTTGAATCTTTGGTGACGATGTTACCTTAAAGTGGAGGCAATCAGCGCATAGCCCATAAGAGTTGATTCTCATCTCTTCCACATTACATCATTAAGACAAAACAAGCATGAAATGATACAAACTGAGACTAAAATCCATCGTCATGAGCTATCGGTGGCACTCACAAAGGCAAGACTCTTTCGATGCTATAAGACTCACTTTGATAGCAATTGGTACAAGAAAGAGAGAAGTAGAAAAGAAGAAGAAGAACAAAAAAATAAAGTACATAAAAAAGGTAACTATAGATTCGATTTTATAACAATAAGAGAAAAGAAAAACAACTTACACCGGTGTCACTCTCAGCACAAGCTTTATTCTCATTCTCCTATAAAATTCTGATCTCCTCTGAATTACATAAATGAAAACTGAAAATTACATAAAAAGAAAAACAAAAACTACACTAAAAAGAATGAAATAGTGGACTAAATTCTATCTCTGCTTGATCGTCCTGTTTTTTTTACCTTTGAGATTGCAAGTATTTATAGGAGAAATGCAAAGGGTAGGGGAGTATGAAGATAAGGGAAGCTGGCTATTTCTGAATTTGAATCCTCCCCTTATCTCCAAACTTGATTTGATGTGGATATTCAGTTCTGATCTACAGCTTATTGGCGTATTGATTTCCAAATATAACTTATCAAATGTCAGAATTAGAAATAATGATCAACTTAAGAGTTGTAGCCCTTTAAGTCCTCATTCTGGATCATCTTGAATTATCAGATTTGAGTTCTGGTAACAAAAGTTATGATTCAAATACTAAAATATATCCAGCCAGAATCTGAGTCAAAATTGCTTTATCTCATCTGTTGATCTTCTCTCTATCCGTTTATCCCTTTGGATTCGGACTCTGTATTTGATGTAATCCTCAGTTGATCTTTAAGTTTAACCACTTGATTCATCAAAAACTGAATTTAACCAACAGGATTTGGGATTATCCTCCTCTAACCAAATAGATCTAGTTAAATCTAAATTTAACTGATATTTATTTGATTTTATCCTCTTTCTCCCCATGATTATCTTCTGCAAAATAGACATTTAAGACAAGAAATTTAGCAGATTTATTACATGATAAATATGGATATGGAATAAAGTATAATGCAATAAATGTGTGCAATCAAGCTCCATCTTCCGCCTTCCAAAGTTCACCAATAGAGAAGAAATTCAGTAAATTGGAAGAGAGTATGAAACCTTTTATGAAGTCCCAAGTCGCCTTCATGCAAAATTAAGGACAAACATTGAGCAACCATTCACAGACTATATCGAGATTGGAAATGTAGATGAGTCAATTAGCTAACTCTCTAAGTGAAAGACCAAAGGGTACTTTACCTAGTCAGTCATTAGTTAACCCTAAGAATTCCAATCAAGCGTATGAAATTCAGGATCCTCAGATCAATCAGTGCAATGTTATTCATACTCTTCGATCAGGAAAGAAGGTGAACAATCAGGTCTACCAGCAGAAAAATCCTACCCACATTGATCCTGCTCCTGCCCCCACATCTGCTAACTCCTCTCAATCTGCTTCGCAAACGTCTGACAAGGACACGGCTGCTAAACAAGTTCATAAGCCTGTAGCATCTTTTCCCAATAGGCTTGGGAACAACAATAAGAACATGCACATATAAAAGATACTTGAGATGTTTAACCAAGTCAAATTGAATGTGCCTCTTCTTGACGCTATCCAACAAGTCCCACCATATGCTAAGTTCCTTAAGGATATGTGTACGAAGAAGAGAAAAATGAACGTGCCCAATAAGTGTTCTTGGCAACCAACATAAGCGAAATTCTGTTTGGTCCCATTCTGGTGAAATACAAAGATCCCAGATGTCCCACAATTTCCTTCACCATAGAACAAATAGAAATTAGCCAGCACTTCTTGACCTGGGAGTAAGTATCAACTTGTTACCTCTCTCAGTATACCAGCAACTTGGGTTGGGCGAGCTGAGTCCAACTCGAGTCACTATTCAGTTAACTGATTGATCTATGAAAATTTCCAAAGGGAAAATTACAGATGTCCTTATCCAGGTTGGGGATTTCATCTACCCCGTTGACTTCATTGTACTTGAGACCCAACCTGTATCAAATCCATGGTCTCAAACTCCGGTCATCTTAGGGTGCCCATTCCTTGCTACAGCCAATGCCATAATCAACTGTAGGAACGGGTCCATGCGATTAACCTTTGGAGATATGACAAAGGAAGTCAATGTCTTCAATCTTAGAAGACAACTCAGGGATATAAATGATCAGACTTTTGAGGTTAATTCCATTAAAAATTTGATCAGAGAGCATGAGACAGCATGGAGATGGAAACAGAAACAGATTTTGATCTGGAATCTGAGGATTTTAATCTAGACCAAATCATAGATTCGGCAGTGGACTGGGCATCAAGCCCAAGTGTACCTCATCATAGGACCGAAATTCTAGATATCATCTCCAATGAATCGTCTCCTTCCCTCGAGTTAAAAGCCTTACCTGAACACCTCAAGTACGCCTACTTGGGCGGAAGAGAAACCTTGCTAGTCATCATAGAATCCCATCTGACTGAGCAACAAGAGGAAGCTTGATGTCTATTTTGAAGAGACATAGGGAAGCCATTGGATGGACAATGAAAGATATCAAGGGGATAAGTAAAGAAATAGTTCAACATAGAATTCATTTAAACGATGAAGCGTTTCCAGGAGGGACCCATAGAGTAGGCTTAACCCACTCATGTAAGAGGCTGTAAAAACAGACATTTTAAAACTGTTAGATAATGGGATCATTTATCCCATTTCTGATGGCCAATGGGTTAGCCCAGTTCATGCTGTCCACAAGAAAGCTGATTTTATGGTGGTAGAGAATGAGCAGAAAGAGTTGGTACAAACAAGACTGCCTACCAAGATTCGTGTTTGTATTGACTATAGAAAGTTGAATGCGGCCACTCGTAAGGACCAATTCCCGCTACCCTTCATCGACCAAATGCTTGAACGCTTGGCTGGACATGAGTACTACTATTTCCTAGATGGGTACTCGAGATACAATCAGATCCCTATTACTGCAGAAGACCAAGAGAAGACTACATTCACCTGCCCATTTGAAACCTTCGCTTGCCGACGCATGCCCTCTGGATTGTGCAACGCTCCTGCGACATTCCAACAGTGCATGCTCAGTTTGTTCTCCAACATGGTGGAACGTTTTCTTGAGATTTTATGGATGACTTCTCCATCTATAGAGATTCATTTGATTAGTATCTTCATCATCTAGAGTTGGTTTTACAAAGATGCAAGGAAAAGAATCTAACTCTCAACTAGGAGAAATGTCACTTCATGGTAAGATAGGGGATTGTCTTAGACCATGAGATTTCTTCGAGAGGAATTAAAGTGGACAAGGTAAAAATAGAAGTGATTGCTAAGCTTCCACCACCCAAAAGCATTAAAGATATCAGATCCTTTCTAGGGCATGCTGGGTTCTACCGATGGTTTATTAAGGACTTTAGCAAAATCGCTAGGCCCTTAACCAACCTACTCGCAAAGGACGTGCCCTTTGATTTTAACGAAGTATGTTTCAAATCATGGGAGAAGTTTAAGCAAGATCTTTTATCTGCGCCTATTATTTCTGCTCCAGATTGGGCACAACTATTTGAAATCAAGTGCTATGTTTCTGATTTTGTTATCGGCGCTGTTCCTGTATAGCGCATCGACAATAGGCAACACGTGATCTACTACTCGAGTAGGACCCTGGATGATGCCCAACAAAATTATATAACGATCGAGAAGGAATTCTTGGCTGTTGTCTTCACGTTAGAAAAATTCTGGCCCTACTTGTTAGGATCAAAGATTGTGATTTTCACGGATCACTCAGCATTAAAATACCTCATGACCAAGAAGGAAGCTGAAGCCCGACTGATTCGGTAGATCCTTCTGCTTCAAGAATTTGACCTGAAAATCTGAGATAAAAGAGGTATAGAAAATGTGATAGCTGATGATGTGTCAAAGATTCCAAATGCGCCAATAGTATAAGCTCCCATAAATAAGGATTTCCCAGATGAGCACATCCTGGCTATTTTGAACCATGGTATGTGGACATAGTCAACTATCTGGCCATTAGACAATTACCCACTGAATGGACAAAGCAAGACCAGTATCGCTTCTTTACCTAAGTACGGTACTTCTTCTAAAAATAGCCGTATCTTTTTAAGTATTGTCCTGACCAAATTATTCGATGATGCATATCAGAAGAAGAACAGAGGAGTGTACTTAGTTTTTGCCATGAACTTGCATGCGGAGGACACTTCGATCCCCGCAAAATCGCAGAGAAAGTTTTACAAAGTGGTTTTACTGGCCCACTTTATTCAAAGACTCATTCCACTTTTGTAAGTCATGTGCAAATTGTCAAAAAACTGTGAAAATTTTGAGACGAGACATGATGGCCCTAAACCCAATTCTCGAAGTTAAAATTTTTGATATTTGGGGTATCGACTTCATGGGACCATTCTTAAATTCCTTCGGCAACCTGTTCATCTTGATTGCAGTGGATATCGTCTCTAAATGGGTAGAAGTTGTGCCTACTAAGACCAATGACAACAAAGTGATTGTTAAATTTCTCAAGGGAAATATCTTCTCCCGTTTTGGCACCCCTAGAGCGATAATTAGTAATAATGGGTCGCATTTCTGCAATAGAGTTTTTGAAGCTCTGATGCGAAAAAATTTCATCAATCACAAGTTGTCCACTCTATATCATCCCCAAACAAATGGGTAAGTCAAAGTGACCAATCAACAAATCAAGCACATTTTGGAAAAAAACTGTTGGACAAAACTGAAAGGAATGTTCGGTCAAGCTAAACGATACGTTATGGGCTTACTGAATTACTTTTAAGACGGTCCCGGGATGTCTCCTTATAGAAGCATATTTGAAAAAGCCTGTCATCTTCCAGTCGAGTTAGAACACAGAGCCTATGGGCTACTAAGCAACTCAATTTCGATCTGACTAAAATCGGTGAACTAAGAAGATTGTAGATCTCAGAGTTGGAGGAGATACGGAATGAGGCCTACGAGAACACACGGATCATAAAAAGCAGAACTAAAATTTTTCATGACCAAATCATCAACCAAAAAAACTTTGCCCCGAGAGAAAAGGTTCTGCTATACAACTCGAGGCTTCACATTTTTGCAGGAAAACTAAAAACTCGTTGGTCTGGACCATTCATTGTGCACACCGTCTTTCCACACCGTGTTGTGGTAATTTTCGATCCAAAGAGTAATAAGGAATTCAAGGTGAATGGGTAGAGACTGAAGCCATTCTTGACCACTGAGCCTGAGTCACAGGCTGAACTTGTACTGACCCTTTTCGCTCCGTCGTACACATGACCACAACCATCCACACACCACAAATAAAAAATAATAATATAATAATAAAAATAAAATTAAAAAATATAAAAATACATATAAAAATAGAAGTTAGGGGTTCTTTATAATTGTTTATATGATATAGCCATCCCTTGTATACTTGTGAATTTCCTTTTTACCCTAGGGCTAAAAATTGGAACCCCCTGGAGCATATTGAGGAAACGCCTAGGCGTTCGCAATTCGGCCGGCCCGAGTCGGCGAAGACGGTGATATCATTTCTTTTCCTTATTTATTGCATTTGCATTTATATGACATTCATTGAGGACAATGTATTAGATAGGTGTGGGGGGGGGGAGTGCTAATATTCTTCTTTTCTTTTTTACTTCTTTTCAAAAAAAAAAAAAACCTCTAGAACAAAAAAAAAGAATTTTTATACTCTTTATAAAAAGTACTAAAAGATTGTAAGAATAAGGAAGCCTTAGTAAGGAATATTTATTTTAGCCTAAATAAAAAAAATATTGGTTTGACTGAGAGTTGGGAGGGACAAGAAAAATAACTCATATCTTTTATTTAGTTTTAGTAGAATATGCATAAACCACACACACACGCTTGAGATTTAGAGACAACTTTGAATGATAAAAAAAACACAATTAAGCTGGATAATTGTGCCTCAATAAACATGATTACTCACGCCTAAAAGAAAATAAATAAATCTTGATTTCGTGGCCTACTACTTGCATATTTGACCTAAGGGGTGTTTTTTCATCTGGTGCCCTAAAACCATCTGGTTTGGGAGTCATTGGTTTGATATGTGTTGCGTAAGTAAAGTAGAAAGCCTAAAGAAATTAAGAATAAACATTTAGACAAACATTAATAAAATTAAAAGACATTTAAAGCACACTTTCACATGATGCATATCTATTTAAAGCAAAATAACAGAATGAGTTAGAAGTACAAGATCCTTTCTAAATTCAAAGAAAAATCATGATTTCTTCTTTTATAAAGGCTAAAGTATAGGAGGATTTATGAGGGTTTAGACCTAATTCTTATAATCATTCGGTACTTAGATAATTAAAAGTTCTTTTTCTTAAAAGGCTTGTTGCACATGCTCGGTGCCATTGCGTCACCTGCGAAAGTGGTGTAATAATACTCTTATTTTTATTTTGCTCGGGACGAGCAAAAAGATAAGTGTGGGGGTGTGATTAGTCTCTAATATTGCATAATTTTTATCACATCTGCACATTTATTTTATATAAAATACTGTTAATAATGGTTTGCTTGTGTGATCTTAGGTTCATGGTGTGCAATAAAAAAGAAGACCCTAAATCACCATTTAATGGGTGACTAAATGCCTAAAAAATAGCCATTAACCTTAGGAGGTGATTCTGTCAGACCAGGGGCTCAAATCAGAAATCTAGAAGGTACAATGGGACCGATGCGATAGCGCAAAGTAGGCGGCGCTGCACGCACCGCTTTGGTACAGCCGTGAAAACGCGGCTCTGGCCGCGTTTCCGCGGCCGTACTGGCGGGGCCGCGCCAGTGCTTTTGGCCAGGGGTTGCCCTCTGGCCCCCTTTCTCCTGGTGCCTATAAATACCCCCTGGGGTTCTTCAAAGGGAGATATCTAGAGAGTTTAGAATCTTTATGTTAGTTTGTTTTTAGAGTTATAGTTGTTAGTGTTTTCTTCTTCTTATAGCTTAGTTTAGCTATTAGAGTAAAAGAGAGAGAGAGAGTGTGTACAAGTTGTATTTGAAAGTGACAATCTTATACAAGTAATACTTCTCCTTCTTCTTTCCATTACTTAGTGTTTTCATTTGCTTTTACTTTCTTATTTTAGTGTAATACTTCTTCTCTTTTCTTCTTCTCTCTTGTTGTTTTCTTTTCTTACTCATGTCTAACTAACTTTCCCATTGCATGGCTAACTAACTATTATCCTACTAATCTCTAACAACTTGATTGATAATCCAAATGAGTCAATAGTGTCAAACAAGCCTTGCAGAAACGAGAGCTATGACATCTTAAGACAAGGGTTCTAACTATAACTTACAAGTATTCCCTTTCTTATATTTCATGCTTAACGGTTTTTGATGATCTATAGATTGTAAACTTTACTTGTTTTCGTAAGTTAGAGATATTCCTATTAATCTTTGCCGATACCATTAGTGCACTTATTTCTTCCCTTATTCTCGCTTTCAATTGGATCTTGATAAGGAAATTTCAAGTTTTTGTCGTGTAAAGCTAAGTTAAAGGAAGAACTTTCATTCGATCTCCAACGTGAATAGTTTCTATGTATAAGGGTTATGCTTGCCTATGATCCATTGTGAGGCTACATGTTCAAAAAGTTAGAGATTAGTGGGAGTACTTAGTAGAAAGTTGGCCATGCATTTTTACCTTTAAGAAACTCATTTTTACAAACATCAACCAAACCCAAGAAATTTTTGAAACAATACTTGTTTTCTTTTCAATTCTTTATTTGAAACAAAGAGCTTTCTCTTTACTTTGAACAAAGAAGCCGCATCAAAACTTCCATCGCTCTCCTTACTTGTTGATATGACCTGTATACCCACTTTGCTATTACGGAAGAATCAAAAAAGCAGTAACATCGACCATCACTCCTTTCCTTATTTTTTGCATGCTTTTTGCCGATCAGTCATGCTTTGAAACGCTCTTGAACCGAGGACTAGTGATGGTCAAGAATACATGTGAGACAACTATCACTAAGAGGTTAGCATAGTTAGTGGAGCCATTAGTAGTTAGTAGCCATGAGTTTTTTTTTCCTTTTCACTTTGTTTTAGAAATACTATCAAAAATCACAAATACCATCTCTTTAATGTTTCCCCCTTCTTCGTGTTTCACCGTACTCTTCTCTTTTCATTCTTTCTTTTCTTTTCTTTTCATTCTTTAAAACATAAAAGAATCGTTAACACACACGTGATTTTGATATTCTATCGCTTCCCGTCCCTGTGAATTCGATCCGTTTAGCCTCTATGCTATAACAGAAGTATTGAGGAAGCCAAAGCACACACACTTTAAATCTTGATTTCAAAACATACACTTTTCGTGCGCGATTTTTCCCCGATCAAATTTTGGCGCCGTTGCCAGAGATGGGTACGGTTTCATTTCACATTTTTGTTAACTTTCTTCTTTATTTTTGGTGTACAGATCTAAATTTTTAGCATTGCAGAAGTGCACACTTGCTTTGTCATTATCCTCCCTTAGCCAAAAAATTACCTCCCGACTCACACAACCCAAGCCTTAATAAAGATTGCTAGACGTTGGCCCCTAGGGGCATCTTGGACTTATTTAAGAGATTGACCTAAGAGGGAAGTTGTTAGAAGTTGACTCTTGTCAAATCGGTGTCGAAGGTTGGATATTAAGAGGCAAAATCTCGAAGAACAATGGTTTGACATAATTAGGCCCGTTGCTCCAGTACGGATACCTCCCACTGATTGAAGTTGGGTAATTATGACTCAGGAAGCATGATTATTTACGCCTAAATCGGTGGACAAAAAATAAAATAACCCCCTTTAGTTTTGTGGCCTTGTTTACTCGAGTCCTTAAGCCCAGGGATGTTTTCTCATCTGGTACCGTAAAACTATCTAGTTTGGGAGTCACCGGCTAAAGGCTCACTACTCGGGTAGAAAGACTAAGAAAACTAATGGAAGAAAAATAAAATAAATAAATAAATAAATCTACAGAAATAAATGGCATGAAAGTTAGAGTCAATATCTCAAAAATCTTTATAGCTCACAAGTGCATATTTTTCTAAGAATATTATGAAAGATCAAAGAATCGATTCAAATTTAAATTTTTTACATTTAATTTATAACAAGATTTTGTATTTAGACTTAATTTAAGGAAGAATAAATTTGGTTAACCTATGACCTTGGATCACTTAAATTTTCACAAAAATACGTCAACACTTTTCTCTATTTCAAAATGCGTTTTTTTTCAAAATACTAACATTTAGTTTCTTTCTTTATGAATTTTGTGGGTGTAATCTGCTGAAAACCCTCAGGAGACAAAATTCCTCCTCTAGGGGAAACTTAGAGGTTTAACGGCTTGTTGCACATGCTCAGTGCAATCGCGTCACCTGCGAAAGTGGTGTAATAATCTTCTTAGTTAGTTTTTATATTTTGTTTAGGACGAGCAAAAGATAAGTGTGGGGATGTGATTAGTCTCTAAAATTGCATATTTCATATCACATCTTCATATTTATTTAAAATTAAATTATGTTAATAATACCTCTTTTGTATGTTTCTAGGTCCATGACATGAAATAAAGAAGAAGCCCAAAATCCTATTTAATTGGTGATTAAAAGCCTACAAAAATAGCCATTGATCTTGGAGGGTGGTTTTGTCAAAACCAGGTGCTCAAATCCAGGATCCAGGAGGTACAGCCGATAGGAGGCGAAGCGACAACGCACAGCAGGCAGCGTTGCACGCGTCGCCCTAATACAGCCGCAGAAATGAGGCTTTTGTCGCATTTCTGCGGCAGTACTGGCGCCGTTGCGCCAGTACTTCAGGCCAGGGATTGTCCCCCTGGCCCTTTCCTCCTGATGCCGATAATACCCCCTTGGTGTTTTACAGTGGGAGATATCCAAAGTTAGGGTTTCTTCTTTATGTTGTAGTTTTAGGATAGTTTAGCTTAGTTGTTCTTCTTCTTCCTCTTTTGTATTTTTCATTTCTTAAAGATCTTGTAATAGGAAAGGGAGTGCTACATGGGTGGAAAGCAAGAGTGCTTGTAATGGAAGGTGACATTTTATGAAAGGTTCTCTCATTATCTCTCCTTGTTTTCTTCTCTCTAACTCTTTTTACATATTTAGCTAATTTTCTCTCATGACAACTAACCACTAACTTGCTAACTTCTTACTTGATAATCAATATGAATCTAATAGTCTCTACTTGGCCTTACTCTTGCAAGAGCCATTGATGGCTCATGATGATGGATTCTAATACTCTAACATCCTAACTCTCTAACAAGCTAACATTACTTTATTCTATGCTTGCTCTTGTTTAGTTTTGATGGTTTAAGTGTAGCTTGCACTTGTTTGATGAGTTTGGATGTGAAAGTTATCTTATGGGTCATGCTTTGAAACGCTCTTGAGCTAAGGACTAGTGATGGCCAAGGATACATGTGAGGCAACTATCACTAAGAGGTTAGCATAGTTAGTGGAGCCATTAGTAGTTAGTAGCGATGAGTTTTCTTTCCTTTTTAACTTTGTTTTAGAAATACTATCAAAAACTACAAATACCATCTCCTTAATGTTTCCCACTTCTTCGTGTTTCACTGTACTCTTCTCTTTTCATTCTTTCTTTTTTTTCTTTTCATTCTTTAAAACATAAAAGATCCGTTAACACACATACGTGAACATTGCGGTAAAGCTTCTATCGCTTTCCATCCCTATGGATTCGACCGTTTAGCCTCTATACTATAACGGAAGTATCGAGAAAGCCAAAGCACATACACTTTAAATCTTGATTTCAAAACATACACTTTTCGTGCACGATTTTCCCCCGATCACATACACATGTATTACATTGCCTATTCATGATTATCACTTTTACTAGGACATAAAATAATTATTATACTGCTACCATCTGTTACTCTTAAACTCCTTACTCCTGTACTCATGTTCCCTGAACTGTTACTCTTGTTAATAGCATGATTATGTCGGCGTCCGGTGGAGCATGTCGCCTGGTGTCGGGATGACGAGGATGTATTCGATGATCATGCTAGCGTCCGGCGATCCTGAATGGAACTAAGTGCCACACGGACCAAAGTGCCACTCCACACACGTGGTGGGCCCACATCTCGAATCTTTGGGGGCTACCTCTAAAATCCATTCCCTAAATAGACCAAAGACCAAAGTGCCATGCCACACACTTGGTGGGGGCCACCTCTTGAATCTGTGAAGGCCACCTATTGAATATGTAGGGCTATCTCCGGAATCTGTTCTCCAAGAAAAATAATCCTTCCTCCTGCTTGTGCCGCCTGTGAAAGTACACCTAGAGGGGGTTGAATAGGTGTAAGGCTAATCTATTGACAAATAATGCGGAATTTAAAAAACAAATGCAACACACTTAGTGTAACCAAAGAGTGTAGCCGAATTCCTGGTGAAGGGCTTGGACTAACTCCTCTAGATTCCTCTAAATAAGAGTTGAGGTGCTATTTGAAGCTCTCTTAGTTGAACACAAGTATGACACACAAACAATACCAAGCATATAAGTAAGATATGAACAATATGAAATAATGCAAGGCACAATATAAGAGAGAGTTAGAGATAGTGGATCAATCGAAAACACCAAGATATGTTTCAAGGTTCGAGCCACTGCTCTATGTCCTCGCCTTCACACAGAAAGATTTTCACTATATCGTCCACACAGGACTTCCCACACAGGGAACCTCCACTGAGGATTTGGGTAATACAAACTAGGAGTACATAACTCCTCTCTCTAATAAATACAACCTCTTCATAAGAGGCAAGGCACAACAACAATTACCTCTACACTTAGAGGGATGGGCACTTTGCCAAAACAAGATCAACCTCTTAATAGAGGATAAGGCACAAAATCAAACGCCAACCACAATCACCTCTACACTTAGAGGGATATCAACAAACACAACTACTCCTCCACAATCACCTCTCACTAGAGGGATAAGACTCAAAGCCAATACTCCAACCACAATCAGCACTTAGAGGGATACCAACACAACCTCCACACTCACCTCTACACAAGAGGGAACTCAAATAAAAGAGGGTTTACAACTCTTGGTGGTCTCACTAAACCACAAACCAATTTTTCTCACAAAACAAGATCCTAATAGATAGGATAGATATGCTAGCTCAAGTGTGAGAAAATAAAGAGTTTAGAAATCAAAATCACAAAGAAAAACTCTTAAGAAAACATCTAGATAGCTATAGAAATGAAGATCAAAAACCAATACCCAAAGATTCTATTTTTCTTTGATTTTTTCAACCCTTTAAAAATAAATAAAGATAAAATCTTTAAGCCCAAAACTCTTTTAAGAACTTGCTATTAAACACTTAGAAAGATAAAAAAAATTTCTCTCTAAAACCATGAAGAAACCAGCTCAAGAGATGGGTATTTATACCTTCTCAAAATTCTGCCCGTTGGCAACCAGGAAAAGTCAGAAATGACCTTCCGGTCGACCGCCCGATTGACCGGGACTGGATACAGAGAGCAGCTCTCTGCCGGTCGACCGGGGCCATTTCCATGGAGCAGAGCTCTCTGGCGGTCGACCGACCCGGTCGATCGGCCCACCAGCCACTACTACGGTGCACGTTTGTACACATCGGTTGACCAGACCGGTTGACCGACTTCTGCATCGGTCGACGGGCCGGTCGACCGGCAGAAGGCCAAGTCCAACTGATATAGGGATTAAAAACTTGGTAATTTTATCTTAATTAAATCCCATAAAATCACATAAATTTCACAAAAATTAGTTCTTATAAGATCTTTGAAATACAAATATGTGTAATTAAAATTCAAAATATATTATAAACAATTTGAACCATTTTTGTGATATTGAAATTTGCCTTAAACACAAAATCAATATTTTCTAAAACTTGAATTTTTGAAATGAAAAACCGTTTTCTCGAAAACTCATATGGATACAAAAACAAGATATTGAAACAAATTTGAAGCAAGTTGTATATGGATTGAATCCAATACACATGAAAGATATTATATCTATGTTTTTGACATGAAATCCAAAATCTGTTAAACCGAAAATCAAAACCAATAAACTTTAAACTTGCGTGTGTATGTGAACTTGAGCATATCAACACTATCTAATCTTTACACAAGATCTAAACATATCTAAACTAAACAAACCGAGGTCTTCTTGTAGACCTTCTCCAAGTGACTCGATTCAAACGCGATCCAATGAGCTTGACTCCAACCGAGTACTAGATGCGATCTTGACACTCGAACTCTTGAATCAACATGTGAATGCTCCAAAACTCCTTTGTTGAAGCTAATCACCTACTAATATCTTGATCAAATATCTGAAACTAAATATCACAAGATTATTAGTAAACTATAACTACATGAGTTAATCATCATCAAAACTAGAGTGATGGGCCTCTGGGCCAACAATCTCCCCCTTTTTGATGATGACAAAGCTCATGGAGATATATATGCTTGGATTAAAGTTAAGCTTCATAGAAGCTCTCCCTTAACTCATGCATAGCAATAAACAATATAGATATTTAATGTATGCATAAACCAAATAACACATATTAACATATATGCTTTGATACAATTGAAAACAAAGCATATATGCTTTGATACCAATTGAAAAAAATAAACATGCATATAAATGACATAAACATGCATATATCAAACTCTCAAAATTCTTTTCTCCCTTTTTGTATAAAACAAGAAAATCATGCATAAACATGCATATATAAAACTCCAAATTTCGTAAACATGCATATATAAAACTCCAAATTTCTCTCCCCCCTTTTGTCAAATCATCAATAAAGGGGCATAAATAAACTCAAAAACGATTTTCTTCCTCTTGGTCAAAACAAACAAGAAGGATGTATATGCGATATATATTCATGAAGTGGAGAGACATAAAATTAACTGCCCTGCATACATGCATTACATGAAAAAGAGATGACTAAACCCTAATCACATAACGCATAATATACAATATATAAAAAAGATGTGAAGCTCCCTCTACACACGTGTACTACATACCAAAGGGAGGTCAAGCTCCTCAATATGAAATACACTGAAATGAATCTATATATAGAAAAGATGTTAAGCTTCTCTTACATATAAGCAATACATATCAAAACAATGTGATACCAATTGAAAAATATATTAATTGATGATAAAGGTATACATCGAAACATCATGATACCAATTTATGGTACCAATTGAAAATAAACAAAATATTTTTAAGATACTAATTGAAAGTAAACAAAATTTTTTAGATACTAAAGATACCAATTGAAATATCTTGTTACCAATTAAAAAATGTCTTATAAATCTTTGATACTAATAGAAAATGAAACATTGTATGTTTTGATACCAATTGAAATATATATATATATATATATATATATATATATATATATATATATATATATATATATATATATATATATATATATATATATATATATTGAAAATCTTGATACCAAATGAAAGTAACAACCAATTGAAAGTAAAAACTAAATTGTTTAGGTAAACATAACTCATATCAATATAGATATCA
Source organism: Agave tequilana (assembly GCA_038442645.1). NCBI lineage: Eukaryota > Viridiplantae > Streptophyta > Magnoliopsida > Asparagales > Asparagaceae > Agave > Agave tequilana. Next base: position 64,371 of record JAVJIF010015454.1, on the reverse strand, counting down.
ATTTAAAATGAAACATGATACCAATATTGAAAATATTAGCATATACCAAAATAAAGTATTTTTCATCATAAAAAATGGGAGTAAGATACCAATTGAAAATAAACTCGATTGAAAGATACCAATTGAAAGATAAAACATGAATTTTCTCTCCCTTTATGAAATACCAATAAAAATAGTGCATAAGCTTGTATAAGATACCAATTGAAAAATAATTGACATTAAAGAGTAAATCAAGCTTAGCATAAACATAATTTGTGCTTTAAGATGTAAAAATATAGTGAGCATAATCAAATCACATATATGTGTATGAAAATGTAAATACTAATCGAAATTGATACTATTTGAAGTTTGAAGCATACATATATAGAAAACATATGAGTATACAAGATAAATATCAATTGTGATGCCAATTGAAAACACAATGAGGATCAAGTGTATAACTCATAATAACGTCCCTTTCATCCACAAGTTTAAATAGATTTTCAATTTGAGCATATAAGGCATGGTCGCCCATCCGTCTGCCCTTGGATGGAAGGAGTTTTCAAAAATAGGGTTTGAAAATAGTTTTAACAAGTTTGAAAACTCTTCCAAAATGAAGAAATACGCAACTAGTTTTATGATAATCTTGAAAACTAGTATGACATCCTTCAAGTAAGGAATAAAACAAGAGTATATCCATGAAATCATGAAAATCACTCAGCAACTATAAAGCACATATAAGACTCATGAAAACAAAGTCATGAGAAAACATCAAGTAGTGTGAGTGTACAAGAATTATGTGAAAAGCATAATCATGAAAATAGGCAACAAAGCTCATATAAAATTCCTTTGTAAACATAAATATCATCAAAACTAAATATACTTCAAGGTATATGTATGTTTTGTACAAACTAGAGTATACATACATATCAAAATATAAACGAGTCCACAAAAGTATATGCATGAAGGCAAGTGACTCAAGGATGTACATGTATATCTATTAGTTTAGACAAAATAATATATACATGAAGTTAAGCATATTATCATGAAAACATATATGACAAATAGGGAATACAAGTCAAAATGCACGAATCATCAAAGCTAGGCTATACTAGTACATCTAGTGGGTATAAAGGAGAAATTAAGCACAAACATATAATAATCAATTTGTGACTCACTAGTTTTACAAGTATGTACACAAGTTTTAATGAAAACTATATCTAAACATGTAATTAAAACATGAAGTGCAAAAATCATAAACAAAAGCCAATATGATCATTATGTAAATGCACATGCTGTTAGAGGTATAATATACACAATAGCTTAACCGTAGTGAAAACACTAAATATGGATCCATGTGAACATGGGTGTATCTCAATTACTAATCATGTATGTCATAAGTCTAATTATTATGGCTTATAACATAATGAGTATTAAAACATGACATGCTAAAAATCAATAATATGAAAGCATGTAAACATAAATGAGGAGTTAGAGATAGTTACTAAAACCATTAGGGCTAATTTCTAGGTCTCCAAACTATGGTGGTCCTCCCACCAAACTTTCCTTGAAAGTGATGCATCCAAAAGTGTACCATATAGCTCAGAACGCATTCACCTCTCACGTCATATGAGGGCCCATACCTACATCAAATATAATAGGGGTGAATTTTGATACCCATACTCTATTGGGTCCATGAGGGTTAGCACCTTTTCTAACCCATACAGATTTTTTTGCAAAATTTACATTATGTACACTATCATAACAAAATTTTATAAGGTGGCCCTTACGTCCACAATGTGTACAAGTGTACACATGAGTATACCTAGTGTCATGTGTGTGAACATGAGAAGCATGTGTATACTGTGTATGGTGTGCATGCATGTGAGGAGCATGTTTCTTACGAAACATGGATTCCAACCGTGTGTGGTTCATTGCACATTGGCTCAAAGTGGAGCCCAAACAATTAACACTCTTCTTTAATATATTTATATCATTTTCAATAATGAAAGACGAGGTGGAGCATGTAATAGAAACACTAGATGGTGAAGCAATATTAGCATGACAAATATGTGAATCTAAATCATTTTTCAAAGATTTATTTTTATTAGTAATCAAATCCAATTCTTTTGAAATAGAAATAATTTTATTTTTCAAAGAATCATTTTCTTTTAAAATAAAAACAAGTTTTGAAGATAGAACTTCATTTTTCTTCAAAACTTCATCACAATTATTTTTACCTTTTAAGATTTTGTTTTTATTTAAGGCAAGATCAAGTTGGAATTTCAATGAGTCCCTTTCATTTGAAATCTCATCCCTTTCTTGCAAAGTCACGTTAAATTTTGAAAACAAATCCTTATTTTCTTCTTTTAGTTTAAGACTTTTCTTTTTCAAGAGTTGGTATTTTTCTAAGAGGTTTTCACTAACAAGAGATAGTTTTTCATTTAATGCATCAGCATCAACATAATCATCACTACAATAAGAACTAGCACTTTCATCTAATTGAGTATCCGAGTTTACCTCAAGGGAGTCATTCCCTTGGACCATGTAGCAATGTTGGTTAGACTCATCTCCACTAGATTTCTCCTCCACAATGTTTGACGTTTGAAGCTTTCGAGAGGTCAAGGTGTTCCACACTGCAAAGGTGGAATCACAATGAAAAACTATAGAAAAATATTCTTTATTTAGAGTGCTCCTAAGTGCCTCAAGGGCTTATGTATTGGCCTCTATATGCTTGCTATTATCAAGATAAGATTTCTTAGTAGCGGCAAGGTAAACATGCATTCCTAGGGCTTGAGATATATACTCATCTTAAGCTTCCATATATCGATGTTAGAAACATCAAATATAGGAGGGGCAAGATAATCCATGAGTGTGTGTGTAAACAAATAAGTGTGCAAATATAAAAATAGATTAGCTAACCAAGATCTCACTCCTAAGTGGTTAAACCTAATATCAGGAGCGTAGGCTCTGATACCAATTGAAAGTACACCTAAAGAAGGGTGAATAGGTGTAAGGCTAATCTAATGACAAATAATGCGGAATTTAAAAATAAATGCAACACACATAGTTTAACCAAAGAGTGTAGCCGAATTCTCGGTGAAGGGCTCTAAACTAACTCCTCTAGATTCCTCTAAATAAGAGTTGAGGTGCTATTTGAAGCTCTCTTAGTTGAACACAAGTATGGCACACAAACAATACCAAGCATATAAGTAAGATATGAATAATATAAAATAATGCAAGGCACAATATAAGAGAGAGAGAGTTAGAGATACTGGATCAATCGCAAACACCAAGATATGTTTCAAGGTTCGAGCCGCTACTCTACATCCCCGCCTTCACACAGAAGGATTTTCACTATATTGTTCATACAGGACTTCCCACACAGGGAACCTCTACTGAGGATTTGGGTAATACAAATTAGGAGTACACAACTCCTCTCTCCAACAAATACAACCTCTTCACAAGAGGTAAGGCACAACAACAATCACCTCTACACTTAGATGGATGGGTACTTAGCTAAAATAAGATCAACCTCTCAATAGAGGGATAAGGCACAAAACCAAACACCAATCACGATCACCTCTACACTTAGAGGAATACTAACAAACACAAACACTCCTCCACAATCACCTCTCACTAGAGGGATAAGACTCAAAGCCAACACTCCAACCACAATCACCTCTACACTTAGAGAGATACCAACACATCCTCGACACTCACCTCTACACAAGAGGGAACTCAAATAAAAGAGGGTTTACAACTCTTGGTGGTCTCACTAAACCACAAACCAATTTTTTCTCACAAACCAAGATCCTAATAGATAGGATAGATATGATATCTCAAGTGTGAGAAAAAAAAGAGTTTGAAAATCAAAATCACAAAGAAAAACTCTTGAGAAAGCATCTAGATAGTTATAGAAATGAAGATCAAAAATCAATTCCCAAAGATTCTATTTTTCTTTGATTTTTTCAACCCTTTAAAATAAATAAAGATAAAATCTTTAAGCCCAAAACTCTTTTAAAACTTGCTGTTAAACACTTAGAAAGATAGAAAATTTTGCTCTCTAAAACCATGAAGAAACCAACTCAAGATATGGGTATTTATACTCTCTCAAAATTCTGCCCGTTGCAGCCAGGAAAGGTCAGAAATGACCTTCCGGTCGACCGCCTGGTCGATCGACCAACCGTCATTTTTATGACTGTTGAGCCACCGGTCGATCGGAACTGGATACAGAGAGCAGCAGCTCTCTGTCGGTCGACCGCCCGGTCGACCGGGGCCATTTCCAGAGAGCAGAGCTCTCTGACGGTCGACCGACTCGGTCGACCGGCCCACCAGCTACTACTGTCGTGTACGTTTGTGCACGTTGGTCGACCGGACCAGTCGACTGACTTCTGTCTCGGTCGACCAGCTGGTCGACCGGCAGAAGGCCAGGTCCAACTGATATACGAATTAAAAACTTGGTAATTTTATCTTTAATTAATTCCCATAAAATCACATAAATTCCACAAAACTAAGTTCTGATAAGATCTTTGAAATACAAATATATGTGACTAAAATTCAACATTATAAATAATTTGAACTATTTTTGTGATATTGAAATTTGCCTTAAACACAAAATCGGTATTTTCTAAAACTTGAATTTTTGAAATGAAAAACCGTTTTCTCCAAAACTCATATGGATACAAAAACAAGATATTAAAACAAATTTGAAGCAAGTTGTATATAGGTAGAATCTAATACACATGAAAGATATTATATCTATGTTTTTGATATGAAATCCAAAATCGGTTAAAGTAAAAACCAAAACCAATAAACTTTAAACTTGCGTGTGTATGTGAACTTGAGCATATGGACACTATCTAATCTTTACACAAGATCTAAACATATCTAAACTAAACAAACCGAGGTCTTCTTGTAGAACTCCTTCTCCAAGTCGACTCGATCTAAACGCGATCCAACGAGCTTGACTCCAACCGAGTACTAGATGCAATCTTGACGCTCAAACTCTTGAATCAACATGTGAAAGCTTCAAAACTTCTTTATTGAAGCTAATCGCCTATTAATATCTTGACCAAATATCTGAAACTAAATATCACAAGATTATTAGTAAACTATAACTACATGAGTTAATCATCATCAAAACAAGAGTGATGGGCCTCTGGGCCAACAGCCTGGTGTTAGCGTGATAGGCATTCTCAGTGCATATTAACACACACACACATACCCCTATACAATAATAACGCCAGGAGCTATGTTATTTGATCTCTCTCCTATTCGAATAATGGTATCCACATATCGGAGTTCGAATGAGTTCTACTGGAAGTGCAGGCTCCAGCTTGAACTGTCGGTGTTGTGGGATGCCAGTGGAAAAGGGACAAGAATAACAAATGATATTGATGATTAATATTGGATACTTACATGCAACACACTAGTTTATCCATGCACGTGACTTGCCCTATATTATAATCCAACAATTCATGCTGTATGACTTGAGCTGGACATCTGTTTTGCCATATGTGATTTCCATATTATTACACGGGATTTCCTAATCTCTTGTTTACTAACTTGTATCGATTTTGCACCATTTTCTATATATGTTTTTCGATTTAGATTTATCGATATACATGTACTCACTTGATTTCAGATTTACTATTGATTCTCTGATTTTCATTTATGTTACTTGTCATTGCCTGTGCCTGTATGCCTGAACCATATCACCTGATCATGTACATGTGTGACTGCCTGTGCACGCCAACTGGATTTATCTTACATACTCGTTGGATTGCTTTTTGATGACCTTGGACCCTCATATCCAGATCTAGGAGCTTGGACCGTGGTGGCCTTGCTGCAATTGATCAGAGTGTGCAGCAGAAGCGTGGATTAATGGCTGTCTGTCCGAGCCTCTTTTCTTTCAGCCCCCTTTGATTGACTCGCGAGATTCTCATCTTACTACTCGTGAGTACTTTCCAGTCTTTTTATATTGCATATCATACCTTTTCGCTTCTTGGTGATCTAATATCCTTGTCATATTGTATCATGCTCTGTGATAATTGTGTACTTGTTCTATTATTGCTGGAATGTATATTATCACTGTGCTTTCATACTCTGATTCTTACCTGTACTGATACTTAGCGTATATATGTGAGGTTATTTTCGCCCTGCGTATATATGTTACAGTAACATCCCGTACCCGCGAGATCGGGGCGTTACACAAACCTTGTTCTATTATGAATAAAACTCTTCATCTCTTATTTCATCCATTGGATGCGATCTAGTGGCCACAAAGGGCGCTTAAATTGTTTTCCCAAATGTTTACAAGTTACTCTCTACTAGTGATACATAATTTGCAAAGTGGGAGTAGATTTTATTGGCCAGTATGACAATTACTAGGCAATAAGTTCTAGTAATTACCTTCCCATTTGTTGCTTTGCCCTTGTACTGTTGTGATTTTAGGGGTTGCCCCCATGACCGGATTGACTGGGGTGGCGCAACGGAAACAAACCACAGAATCTACAAAGGCAACATGAAGAAGAGAAGAAGAAGATATTTCAAAATAGATAGAAAGCCAACAAACAATATAACGTGGTTCCACCAATCAAACAGATCGTGTATACGTCCACGAAAAAAAGGGGAGAAACTTTATTAAAACTTTGGGGGAGAACAATAAAAATTAATTATACCTCACGCTGAGAAGATTACAAGCCCTTGATGGTTGTCAAGTACAACGAACCCTTGTGGCTAAGCTTCTCTCACAAATTTCTCACCGAGATGAATTACACCCTTAGGAATTATAAATTCATTGGATTCTCTTGGAATATATTGAAGGCCACCTATAAATGGTTATTTATAGACCATAGAACTCTTTTATGTAGGATCTATATAACAAGCAAAACAACACTAGAGGGGGGGTGAATAGTGTTATTTAAACTTTAACAAATCACTTGCAGAAATTAAATAATCACAAGAGATTAAGCACAGAAAAACAAACGCAAACAGCGGAGAGTTATCCTGGTTCGGTCCTTGTGACCTACATCCAGTCCCCAAGCAAACGCTTGAGATTTTCCTTTACTTTCCTTGTGTACACCCTACAACAAGTGCCTTGTGCACCACTTGACAAACACCCTTTGCCAACGTGCACAACTTCTCTTCCACCAAGAGAACACGCCTTGTACAATCTTCTACACCCAAGAAGACTCCTTGTACAACTTTCTTTGAAATGAATACAATAACTTCCTATAGCCTTGATAAGGATCTGTAGTGGACAAGGTTCTGTATAGGAAGGTTTAACTTCAGAATTCTTCACAAGAGGAAATGGCTTTTAGTGAAGAAAGAAGTTGCAAATTTCAGTTTTCAGGATTCTGGAAATTTTGGCTTTGGAAATCTGATTGAAAGAATTAGTGAATGGCCTTAGGAATAACTTCTCTATATATAGATGTAGACTAGGGTCAGTTAGGGAAGTTATGGCATCAATTCAGACAATTTAAACATTTGAAAACGTTGCCAAAAGAATCAGATAAGAGAAACTGTCCAACAGTCAGAAACTGCTTATAGTCGACTAGGATACTGGATTAGTCGACTAGGCTAGGCAAAAGTTCACTTATTAGTCGACTAGGAAAGATTGTTAGTCGACTAGGGAAGTGTCTGTTGGAAACAAAAGTTTCTGGATAACTGAAATTAGTCGACTGTAACTAACTTGTAGTCGACTTAAACACTGGATTAGTCGACTGGATAAAAAGGGTAGTCGACTAATTTTGTTTCAGAAAAGAAACAGAGAGTTGGATATTTTTTGTGTCAAAGATTAGTCGACTTGGAAATAGGGTTAGTCGACTAGAGTATCTGTTAGTCGACTAGGTAAGAAAGTCAAGTCGACTAATTTGGCTTACAGAGTCCAAACAGAGAGTTGAGAGTTTTTGTTCTAAGTGGACTAGTCGACTAGGGCTATATATCAAGTCGACTACATTGGGGTAGTCGACTATATCAATAGGGTAAGTCGACTTGGGAAGGGATTTTTGTGTGTAAGTAATCAAGGCTATTACAAATCTTTCTACGTTACACAACAACTTCCACAAACACCCATAAGCATAATAAACTCCATCTGAGGTAGAGCAAACATCATGTAGTAGTCGTGTTCGTCCATCATCAAAATCTAGTAATTGGAGAGGCGTCAACATCTTGAACTTGTCAGGTTCCAACATTCTCCCCCTTTTTGATGATGACAACATATGTCTATGATGGCTCCCCCTGCAACAAAACTCCCCTGCAGTAACTAAGTTATAAAAAAAATTTTGTCCCTGCAGAAAATGTTAGGTTGCACCTACATGATTATATGTTAGTATTCATAATATATATATGTCAAATAGTGTCACAATTTTGCACAACATGCAGAATTTTCAGAATATACACACAGATACACATAGATACAGAATATACACACAGATACACATAGATACACAAAGACAGATATCACGATAACACAGATACACAGATACACATATCATGATAACATAACAGAGTTACATAACAACATTTCTCCCCCTTTGTCATTACCAAAAGAGAAGATACATAGGTCTGAAACATAAACTGACATAGTCTTTAAAAACAGAAAATACATAATAGTTCTTCAAAAGCAAATAGCATAAAAAGACACTCCAACGCCAATAGCTTCAATCTTCGGATCCGGGAGGAGGAGGTGGGTGATGAATCTTGAGAAGACTGAGTATGGCTGATTGAGTAGACTCAATGGATTGCAGCCTAGTCATCATCATAGATTGATTCTCAAGAATGCGAGAGTGAGAATCCAACAAATTTTGTTGTTGAGATTGAAGGGATGCTATCTGGGCGGACATGGAATTATAGAAAGCATCGGCATATGGATTTGGTTGAGTTGGAGGAGGATCGGGTTGTGAATATGTAGATGGACCATGTGGAGGACTTGGTGATTTAGAAGGTGGTTGTTGGGGTTCATGAGAAGGAAACTCAGGTAGCTTCATCCTATTAATGGCAGCACGATCAAAGAACTCAAAACTCTTGACAACAGTCTCTTCAGAAGCAAGATCAACATTATACTTCCGAAAGATTGGAGTGAGAAAGGCGCCAAATGGTAGGTGAGAAGAATGAAACTTGACCATGGTGTCAAATATGATTTTAGCCCAATTAACGTCATGTCCAGCCATAATAGCATAGACACAGGACGATAATTTCCTTGAGTAGTAATTATAACTACCAGTCTTAGGGCAGATGTTATAGGAAAGGATTCTACCAATTAGACGGGGAATTGGCTTAAGCTTGTTGTTGGACATGGGTAGATGTTGTCCTGGTAGAAAGATAAGATCTAAAACATCTTCATCATCCATCACAATCTCATCAAGAGTGAGGCCAGAATATGGAATAGATAAGATACGGCCAATATTCTTGATAGAAAGCTTAATATGAACACCTTTAACATAGGATGCAAGATAGGTTTTATTTTCATTATCTTCAAAAGCTAAGTTGGTGTAGAATAGATAGATTAGAAAAGGATAATAAGCATCCTTAACTTCAGAGGAGAACATGTTATATAAACCACAATTTCTAAGATAATCCATGATATCATAATCATAAAAATCATCATATTTAATGAACCTTCCTGGTATGATATCTAATTGAGACAGACGAAGATAATCAGCCTCTAGCTGTGGATTTTTCAGATAAGTCCTAAAATCAACAGTGGTTGAAGAGGATGAACCAGGAGTGAATTTGTTTTCTTGGAACGAGATATGATGAAAACGAAATTAACTCAAAGAGACAGTAGATAATGAAGAAAGGAACTGAAATTGGAAAGTTTTATACCCTGAAATGAAGAACTGGGAGAGGAATTCGCTGGAAGAAGTCGCAGAACCCGGGTGCCCTAGTTTTTCTCCTTGGTCGACTGAAGCTCGGTTGGAAGGAGAGAATGAGGGATTATTTCTAGGGTTTGGGGAGATAAGGAAAGAAATGAATGGTTAAGATGAATCCTGGATATAAATCAATGGATAGGATTAAAGAATAAGTGATATCGGATCCTTAACTTAAGTTATTGGGTCGGGTTTGAATCAAAAATCCGAAAACAGAAAAACAGAAATTCACAGTATTAGTCGACTTACAGGACAAGACTAGTCGACTAATAATAGGTCTAGTCGACTGTAAATTTACTATAGTCGACTAATTCTGGACAAATCAGAATTTAAAAGAAAACTCTTTAATCTATCATACCAAGCACGAGGTGCTTGCTTTAAACCATATAAAGCTTTTTTAAGTTTGAAAACATGGTTTGGAAATTTTTCATGTTCAAAACCTGGTGGTTGTTCAACATAAACAGTTTCTTTAATTATTCCATTTAAAAAGGCACTTTTAACATCCATTTGATATAATTTGAAATTCATAAAACATGAAAAAGCAAGTAATATACGAATTGATTCAAGTCTTGCAACTGGAGCATAAGTTTCATCGAAATCAATACCTTCTTCTTGATTATACCCTTGTGCTACTAATCTTAACTTGTTTCTAATGATTCTCCACATGATGATGATCATATTATAGTTTCTCCTATAAGTTATAGTGTTTAAGTCGACTACAAGTTAGTTACAGTCGACTAATTTCAGTTATCCAGAAACTTTTGTTTCCAACATTTTAGTCCTAAGAAAACTCCATCAATCAGAATAAAAGAAACTTTAATCTAATTATGACTCAAAACAGATCAAAAAAGAAAGATGCCAGATCTGGCAATAATCAACCTTCACGACGTATTCACGTCATAATCCTAACAATCTTCCCCTTGACTTGAATACGTCTAAGTCCAAAAATAATCACCATGCTCTATGTTCTCCCATCTATGCACAATTGAACAAAGATGACTTCATCTCCATCTCACTCCCTCTTCTTCATAACCTGATTGCTAGAATTTATAAATATCGTGTAGCTTAGGGCTAACGGGTTGTGGCCATGAGGAGAGATGCGATAAAAGTTTTTTGGTATTTTGGGAAAAATAAGTTTTAGTGTTTATATATTTTAGATGAAAAAAAGATGGAGAGTAGAGAAGTGATTTAAAGAAAAATTGAAGATTAGAATAGGTTTTGAAAAAAGCGATTTTTTAAGAAGCTTGAAGATGTGTGTTTATTTGTATTTAATAAATCTTGGCTTACTATTATATTATTCAACCATGTGTTGTTTTCTTGAAAGTTAAATGCTTCAATAACATCATAGGCAAATATTTTAATCTTGTAAAAAAAAAGATCAAGTAAAACACATAAGATAGTTTTTAGAAATCGAATTTTAGTTTTAAAATCTTTCTTTGAGTTGAATGTTAAGCCATCAAGCAATAAAGCAAGCATGGAATAAAAACAGGTTCTTCTTAAGATCAACTTCAAGAGTTAGTTCAAAGTCCAATCCCATCCTTATGTGCCTTCAAGAACACTTGCCAATATGCAAGGCTTAATTTAGGCATCATATGATTCAATGGGTTCTTTTTTTTTTTTATAGAAATCAATCAAGAAGAAAACTCATAGAAGAAGGAGAATAGTGAGCCCAGAAAATAGATTTAGCTACTCATAACGAAGAAAGAATAAACAATGGAATGAATTAAAAAGATAGACATACCACTAAGATTGAGTAGAGTCAAGTAAGAATCTCCTTTGATTCTCACTTCAACGGTCAATTACAAACTCTTTTCCTCTCTCTCTCTCTCTCACTTGTTGCTAGACTGAAATAAAAATGAGATACAACTTCTCATAAACTATATAACAATGATTCTAAATCCTAAAAGTAAAACAAGAAAATAATCCTAGTCTTTATTCCTCTGCCTCTGATGTGTGGGGTATTTAGAGGGAAACATGGATAGAGGAGACGAGTGGAGAGATAGGAAGAGCTAGCTATTTCTGAATTTGAATCCTTCCTTATCTTCAAACTTGATTTGATGTGAAAATTCAATTTTGATATGCAGCTTGTTGGCGTATTGATTGCTGAACAAATGATAGAATTAGAATCAGTGATCAACGTAAGAATTGTAGCCCTTGAAGTCTTCTTTTGGATCATCTTTAATCATCAGATTTGAGTTTTGGTAGCTAAAGTTATGATTAAAAATACTAAAATGTATCCAATCTGAATCCGAGTCTAAATTGCTTCATCTCATCCGTTGATCTTTTCTCTATCCATTTATCCTTTTAGATTTTGAATTTCAGCTTTAGATTTGACGATCTATCTCTTTATCCCAGCGAAACTGATAGGGTCTTATTCTAATCTATTTTTTCTTTAAATTTGGGTGATATTATCTCATCTGATATACCCAGTCTTCAGATAAGATGGCTTTTAAAGCCTCTGGATTAGAATCAATCCCTTTTCTTTTAAATTTCTAGATTTAATTTGGATAAATATGTTAATCTCTCTTTTTTCTTCTTTAATTACACTGCACGCCATTAAACATGAAAATATATTAAATAGCAGAGATTTATTTAAATATAAATGCATAAATGTGACACATATGGTATGAAAATATGTAATGCACGTGTACGATCATACCCCCACACCTATCTTTGCTCGTCCTCGAGCAAATAAAAAAATGAAACCAAACTAGCCTAACTCACTTTCGTAAGAATCACAGTTGCACTTAACATGTGTAGCAAGCCATTAAACCTCTAGGCTATTCCTAAAGGACGAGTTTTGTCTTGTGAGAGTTTCAGTGGATTACACCCACAAAATCCATAAAGAAAGAAAAAAGTGTTAGTATTTTCAAAAGGCATTTTGAAAAGGAGAGAAAATATTTGAAGTATTATTGTAAGAGTTCAAGTAATCTATAAGTTATAAGAAAATATAATTTTTCATTCCTAAACATAGTCTCTATTCAAAAACTTGTTATCAATCGAGATAAGGAGTTAAACATGTATTTCTCATCTAATCTATTACTTTACCTTAAATCATATGCACCTTCGTGAATGTGAATATTTTGACTAGGGATTCTTTAACTCTAACTCTTATGCCTTATTTTTTTTTATATTTGGTGGTATTATTCCTTAGTTCTATTTGGCTTTCTTATCTGCCCATGTAACGAGCCTTTAATCAATGACACCCAAACCGGATGGTCTTAGGGCACCGGGTGAGAAACCCCCCCCCCCCAAAGACTTGAGCACTCAAGCAAATAAGGTCACAAAACTAAGGATTTTATTTATAAGATGGACCGCTTTTAGGCGTGAATACTTATGATTTATGAGGCACAAATACCCAGCTTAATCAGAGGATTTATATATATATATATATATATATTTCTTTTTTTTAAGGCATAAAATCTTTGTTTTTTATCCCTAAGTGTGTAAGTGTGTAAAGTGTGCATATTTCATCAAGATAAAGATCAATACTAAATTACTTTTTCAAGTTTTCTTTCTAACCCTAGAAATCAAATAAATAATCTTATTTTGACCAAGTATAAGAAATCCTAATTATGATTCTCTTATTCTTTAAATTGACTTAATTTCTTACAAAAAATATATCAAAATATTGTTCTTTTTCCAAAAAGTTTTTGTCTCTTTTTTTAGTTATATTAGTCATATTAGATTGTTAGAGCCCTCCCCCACGCTTGTCTTATGCATTGTACTCAATGTATGACTGTAATGTATGAATGCATGAAATAAAGTGTAAAAAGAGGTGCAAAAAAATAATAATATACAAAAATATGTACAACATCATGTTATCCCATACCTAGATCTTTCTGGGTCTCATCCCTCTAGCTCACTTCTCATGACTCCAATGAGTTCTCTTTATAGGACACAGTGAGAAAACTGTTGGCCCAAAGGCCTATCACCCTAGTTTTGATGATGATCAACTCATGAAGTTATGTTTACTAATGATCTTGTGTTTAATTAGTGACAGATTCATTATCAAGATCTTAGTAGGTGTATAGCTCAACAAAGGATAATATGTCAAGATTTGGAGCTAGCACGGTGTGATCCAAGGAGCTTTTGGATCAAGCTTGGACCAAGTCAAGAAGATGAGAAGCCTTCAAGTGAAGACTTCAAGAAGATGAAGACTTGAGTCTAGGTATAAGATTTTATTTTTGTTTTAGTTAAAATGTAAAGGATAGATAGTTGGTGGATTGCTCAAGTATACCATGCACACACACTCTTGATTTAGTTTGTTTTCATAAAAGATTTTAACCAAAACCAAAATAGTATTTCAAGTGATTTTTGGTGTTTCTCATGTTAGTATCTTTTAACCAAAACCGAGTTTAGAGCTTAATGTCAAAAACATAGATATTTCATTATGATTGTGCAGTGGATCATATCCATACACACTATGCTTTAAAAAGTTGATTAAATATCTTGTTTTTGTATTTGATGAAGTTTTGGAAAAACAAGTTCTTGGAAAAATCAAGTTTGGAAAAATACCATGTTAGTTTTTGAACAAATATTTCCAACTTACAAAAATAGTCCAATCTTTTATAACATGCCTTGATTTTATGCAAGCATGTTTGTATATCATAGTATATTGGTTAAACTATTTTTGTAGATTTTTATGTATTTTATAGGATTTTATTCAAGCCAAAATGACTAACTTTTTAATCCCAGAAAATTGTTTCAGGCTTCAGCTAGTCGACTTATACTAGCTTATAAGTCGACTATCCCTGAAGTCGGTCGACCGACGTGCACGGACGTGCATGTTTGATCTGGCAGTGTGCCGGGCGACCGGGGCGGTCGACCGGAATTCAGAGATTGCTCTCTGTTTTTCTGGGTCAACCGGGTCGGTCGACCGGTAGCTCCAACGGTCGGATTTTTGACCGTTGGCGGTCGACCGGCAGTTCTGACAGATCCCAACGGCTAGTTTTTTGGCAGCCTATAAATTGGGGGTCTTGTCATTGTTTTGCCACAAGATTTTGGAGTCTCTTAGAGCCAGTTTTTCCCAGACTTTTAAAAGGGTTTTCTCCACAAAATAGAGAGCAAATATTTCCTATCTAAAGGGAAGTTTTATCAAGAGTGTTAAAAGAAAGTCTTTGAGTTTTCCTCCACCTTTCACATCCTTGTTTTTCTCACACCACACTTGAGCTATCCATTGATTATTCATCCTATAGGTGTGTTGTAGTGAGAGTGCTTTAGGTGATCAAAGTGTTGTGATCACCAAAGATCTTTTCTTTGTTCTTTGAGGAGATGGGCAAGTGTGCTCGTGGTCGTTTAGGGTTCGGGTGCGAACTCTTGTTGTTTGAGGTGCGGCCTCGGCGAGCCGGTGGGCTTGCGGTGTGTACGGGACTAGGGAGTCCGAGGACTTGTAGGTGTTGCGGCACCAAGGAGAGATCCATTAGGATCTTGCATAGTGGAAATCCTTCGTGTGTCGAAGGCGGGGATGTAGAGCAAGTGTGCTCGAACCTCGAAACATACCCTTGTGTTTGTGATTGCTCACTCTCTCTCTCTCTCTTTGTCTCTTTTATATCTTGCATAGCTTATATTGTCTTTACATTTACATGCTTGATATATCTTGTGTGCATAATTGATATATACTTGCTTGGGATTGTTTGCTAATACTTGTATTCAACCAAGAGAGCCAACGCGGCACCTCAACCCATTCAAGGGGAATCTAGAGGAGTTTGTCCAGAGCCCTTCACGGGAATTCGGCAACACTCTTGTGTTATACATAGTGTTTAGTGTAAAAGTTTTTAATTAGGTCATAATTGTTTTTAGCTTCCGCATTATTTGCATTATTAGGCATTAAGTGAACTTTAGATTAGCCATCACCTATTGACCCCCCCTCTAGGTGGAACCCTTCAATTGGTATCAGAGCTTGGTACTCTGATTTGGTCTAACAACCTAGAGTTAAAGATCCTCATTTTTAGGCTAATCACAATATTTTTGTACACACACCATGGACTTTATGTCACCACCCATGTTTGACATTGTTAACATCCATATATGGAAGGTGAAGATGTCCTTGTACCTCAAAGTCTTAGGTTTTCATGTTTATCTTGCCACTACTAATAATGCATATTGTTTAGATGGTAAGAATTTTGAGGCTAATGCAAAAGCCCTTCATGCTCTTAAATGTACCCTAAATGATGAATATCTTTCTAGGGTTTCTAATATTGATTTGGCTTTTGTAGTGTGGAACACCCTTATCTCCCTTGGCGAAAAAGAACAATATTATACCGGGAGCGATTCGGACGTTGGAAGCGACATCTCCAATGTGTGCTACATGGTCCAAGGGGATAACCCCCTTGAGGTAACTTCCGAATCCGATGATGAGGACATGTCATATGATGAGCTCACTTCATTTTGTCAAACAATTCTTGAAAAATATGACATGCTTAAGAAAGAAAATAAAAATTTAAAAAAGAACATTGCTTGCATGCATATAGAACAAGATTCATTTAAATCTTGTATTGCATGTTTAGAAAAAGATAACAAAAATTTGAAAAAGGATTTTGATGGCATGCTTATAGAAAATGATTCTTTCAAATCTAAGATTGCATGCTTAGAAAAAGAAAATAAAGATTTGAAAAATGAGAATGTTTCCTTGCTTTCAAAATTAAGTGATCTTTGTGAAGGGAACACGATTTTGAAAGATAAAATTATTTTGGTGGAAACTCAAAAGGAAATTGTTTTTCAAGAAAACAACTCTTTGAAAAAGAAAAAGAAAATGTTTCTACAAAGAAAAGGACTTTTGATCATGCTTTACATGCCACCACTTCTATTGATCAAAATGAAGTAAATATTTTGAAAAATAGGATTAATTGTTTGAGTTCAACTTTGAACTCTTGTGCTTTTAATCATTCTAGATTGGAATCATTGTTTCAAAAGAAACAAGTTTCCCATATTCATGCACACTCACATCATGCATTTGCTTATGTTGCACAACACGATCACAAACATACACATAAGCATTCTAAGGTGTATAAGTGTACACATTGTGGCCGCAAAGGCCATTTAGCAAAATTTTGTTTTGATAAGTTGCATGTTTTAAATTTTGCTAATAAAGATGTTTGGGTTCCTTACAAGACTAACCCTAAAGGACCCAAAAGAAAATGGGTACCAAAACCCCCACCACATGTTTTTGATGTAGGTGAGGGATCTCTCAAGACGTGAGAGATTTGGTGCCTTGATGGTAGGTGCAATTGAACTAAAAGGACACATATTTGGAGCACCGCTATCAAGGAGGTTTGGTGGGAAGACCACCATGATTGGAACTTTGGAATTGGTAACAATCTCTAAACTCCTATTTTATTTTTGTACATGCTTATTCATTTGTGAAATCATATAGCATGTTCATTATTTATGTATCTTTGTGCTTCATGTGGTAAAAACATGCTTAGATGTAGTTTTTATCAAAACTTGTATTATACATGTACAAATAGTGAGTTACACGTGATTTATATATGTTTGCACTTCATGCTCATTTGTACCCACTATATGCACATGTATAGCCTAGTTTTGATGATTCTCATTTATACATGCTTTGCCAATTTTCATGTTTTACTTCATGTATATGTATTTTTAATTCAAATCTAATAAATATACATGTATACCCGTGAGTCTCTTGCCTTCAGGCAAACATTATTAATAGACTCTTTTATGTTTGGGATATGTATGTGTATTGTTAGGATTAGATAAATCATACATATACCTAGAAGTGTGCTTTGTTTTTTTAAAAAAAAATAAAAATTTTATGATTTAAAAATGTGACTTATGATCTTTTTGAGCTTCAATGTCTATTTTCATGAAAATACTATTTACATAACCTTTGAACACTCATCTTTTACTTTTCAAGATAATTTTGAGCTTTATGGATTATGAGTGCTTGAGCTTTTATGTATTTAGTATGATTCATGAAATATATATGCTTTGATTTCATGTTTTGAAGGATCTTTAACTAGTTTTTCAAAAATTATTTTAACTAGTTAATTGTTCTTCATTTGGTAGAGTTTTTCAATCCAAGCTTATTTTTCAAATCTATTTTTGAAAACCCCTACCATAAATAGGCGGATGGATGGGCGATTATGCTCAAGTATGCTTAATTGACAAATCTTTTACCATGTGCATATCAAGGGATGGTAGGTTATGAGTTATACACTTGATCTCATTGTTATGTCAATTGGTATCATTGAATCGTTTCAATTGGTATCAATATGAACTTATTTTAGTATATACTCATAAGTTTGTTTTCTTATATATGTATATATCAATGTCAATTGGTATACTCATCTCATACATATATATGATTTCATGTGCTTAACTTACAATTGGTTGACATTTTAAAGGCACAAAGTTTATGATGAAAATAAAAATTTTTGGATCATTATGTTTACCATTGATATCAAAATGGTTCAACTTCATATTTGTTAAATGTCAATTGGTATCAATATATTTTTACAAAAATGATTACTTTCAATTTGGTATCTTAAAATTTGTTTGTTTTACAAAAGCTCTGATACCTTTAAAATTTTGTTTAAGAAAAATTAAAAAAAAAACATTTTGTTGATATGTTTGATTTGACCTCTTATTGATCTCTTTGTTTATGACAAAAAGGGGAGAAAAATTTGTTTGATTTGATTTTACTTTGAACCCTTTGTTGATGATTGACAAAAAGGGGGAGAAGTATTTGAGTTTATATGCATGTTTTCATTGCCTAAGGGGGAGAAGTATTTGTCTTCCTTGTTATTTATGCATATATAGTTTTGTATTGCAAATAGGAGAAAAAGATTTTGATTTATGCTTGTTGCATGTTTTATCTCCATACTTGCATACGTGTTTATGAGCTTCATTGTCATATATTATTATTTATGTCTATGCATGAGTTAAGGGGGAGCTTCTTTGAAGCTTTACTTTAATCCATGCATATATAACCTCATGAGTTTTATCACCATCAAAAAGGGGGAGATTGTTGGCCCAAAGCCCTATCACCCTAGTTTTGATGATGATCAACTCATGAAGTTATGTTTACTAATGATCTTGTGTTTAATTAGTGACAGATTCATTATCAAGATCTTAGTAGGTGCATAGCTCAACAAAGGATAATATGTCAAGATTTGGAGTTAGCACGGTGTGATCCAAGGAGCTTTTGGATCAAGCTTGAACCAAGTCAAGAAGATGAGAAGCCTTCAAGTGAAGACTTCAAGAAGATGAAGACTTGAGTCTAGGTATAAAATTTTATTTTTGTTTTAGTTAAAATGTAAAGGATAGATAGTTGGTGGATTGCTCAAGTATACCATGCACACACACTCTTGATTTAGTTTGTTTTCATAAAAGATTTTAACCAAAAACCAAAATAGTATTTCAAGTGATTTTTGGTGTTTCTCATGTTAGTATCTTTTAACCAAAACCGAGTTTAGAGCTTAATGTCAAAAACATAGATATTTCATTATGATTGTGCAGTGGATCATATCCATACACACTATGCTTTAAAAAGTTGATTAAATATCTTGTCTTTGTATTTGATGAAGTTTTGGAAAAACAAGTTCTTGGAAAAATCAAGTTTGGAAAAATACCATGTTAGTTTTGAACAAATATTTTCAACTTACAAAAATAGTCCAATCTTTTATAACATGCCTTGATTTTATGCAAGCATGTTTGTATATCATAGTATATTGGTTAAACTATTTTTGTAAATTTTTATGTATTTTATGGGATTTTATTCAAGCCAAAATGACTAACTTTTTAATCCCAGAAAATTGTTTCAGGCTTCAGCTAGTCGACTTATACTAGCTTATAAGTCGACTAACCCTGAAGTCGGTCGACCGGGTCGGTCGACCGACGTGCACGGACGTGCACGTTTGATCTGGCAGTGTGCCGGACGACCGGGGCGGTCGACCGGAATTCAGAGATTGCTCTCTGTTTTTCTGGGTCGACCGGGTCGGTCGACCGGTAGCTCCAACGGTCGGATTTTTTGACCGTTGGCGGTCGACCGGGCCGGTCGACCGGCAGTTCTGACAGATCCCAACGGCTAGTTTTCTGGCAGCCTATAAATTGGGGGTCTTGTCATTGTTTTGCCACAAGATTTTGGAGTCTCTTAGAGCCAGTTTTTCCCAGACTTTTAAAAGGGTTTTCTCCACAAAATAGAGAGCAAATATTTCCTATCTAAAGGGAAGTTTTATCAAGAGTGTTAAAAGAAAGTCTTTGAGTTTTCCTCCACCTTTCACATCCTTGTTTTTCTCACACCACACTTGAGCTATTCATTGATTATTCATCTTATAGGTGTGTTGTAGTGAGAGTGCTTTAGGTGATTAAAGTGTTGTGATCACCAAAGATCCTTTCTTTGTTCTTTGAGGAGACGGGCAAGTGTGCTCGTGGTTGTTTAGGGTTCGGGTGCGAACTCTTGTTGTTTGAGGTGCGGCCTCGGCGAGCCGGTGGGCTTGCGGTGTGTACGGGACTAGGGAGTCCGAGGGCTTGTAGGTGTTGCGGCACCAAGGAGAGATCCAATGGGATCTTGCATAGTGGAAATCCTTCGTGTGTCGAAGGCGGGGATGTAGAGCAAGTGTGCTCGAACCTCGAAACATACCCTTGTGTTTGCGATTGCTCACTCTCTCTCTTTGTCTCTTTTATATCTTGCATAGCTTATATTGTCTTTACATTTACATGCTTGATATATCTTGTGAGCATAATTGATATATACTTGCTTGGGATTGTTTGCTAATACTTGTATTCAACCAAGAGAGCCAACGCGGCACCTCAACCCATTCAAGGGGAATCTAGAGGAGTTTGTCCAGAGCCCTTCACGGGAATTCGGCAACACTCTTGTGTTATACATAGTGTTTAGTGTAAAAGTTTTTAATTAGGTCATAATTGTTTTTAGCTTCCGCATTATTTGCATTATTAGGCATTAAGTGAACTTTAGATTAGCCATCACCTATTCACCCCCCTCTAGGTGGAACCCTTCAAAAACCAATCTTTTTGTCATTTTAGCTCTCTTCCTCCTTAGTCTTACCTTCCTTAAGCTCTTCTTCCTCGTATTTCTATATTTATTATTCAAAAATTGATTACCATCACATCTTTCAGTTGGAACTTCCTCACTATGAATGCCTATAAATTCTATCTCAGTTCCATACATCTCCCTTAAACTTAGATCAATACTTTTCCTAGAGGTGCGTAATAACCAAAATATCTCTAATCGGTTCATCCAAAGAGTTCTTCTTCAAAGAGATTTTCAAAGGTTAGGTCAATCAGAAGTTCTTAAATTATATTCTCATGCGATGTTTCATTGATTGGCTCATCAAAAGTGAAGACACTAAAATAAAATTTTCTTTTTTAAAGGGGACTCTAAAATTAGAATCTCCAACATATATCTTCTCATTAATATAATCACACTCATCCTTTAATAATTCATCAAGAAATAGAAACTCATTCTCTATACCTTCACTTTCTTCTTCACAATTGTTCTCAATGAAGTTTACCTCAAACGTTTGGTCTCTTATCTTACGAGCTTGTTTTTCTAGGTTGAAGATATTAACTTCTCTAGTCATGTCTTCAAAGATTAACCTCATAAACTCATTCCTACAGCTGATAATAGCATTGGCAGTTGTAAGGAATGGGAGCCCTAGGATAACTGGAGTTTGAGATCAAGGATTGGATACAGGTTGTGTCTCAAGAACTATGAAATCAATAGAGTAGATAAACTCACTGACCCGGATAAGGAGATTATTAATTTTTTCCTTGAGAACTTTCACTAACCGGTCAGCCAATTGGATGGTGAATCGGGTTGGACTAAGATCTACCAATCCGAATTGTTGATAAACTGAGAAAGGAAGCAAGTTGATACTTCCTCCAAGTCAAGAAGTGCACGACTAATTTCGGTTTGTCTATAGTGCAGGTAATAGTGGGGCAACCTAGATTCTTCTACTTGACAGGGATAGGACCCGACAGTAGCTCACTAATGTTAGTGGCTAGGAAGACTTTCTTGGGCACATTAGTCTTTCTCTTCTTGGTGCACATGTCCTTAAGAAATTTTGCATAAGATGAGACTTATTGGATAGTATCAAGAAGTGGCACATTTATCTTCACTTGATTGAAGATCTCAATTATCATATCCATGTGCAGATTCTGCTTATTATTCTTCAGCCTATTTGGGAATGGTATTATAGCCTTGTGCACTTGACTAGCTGACTTGTCTTTTTTCAGACTCGTCAGATTGGGATGGATTGGAACTAGATAAAGTGGATGCTTGTGTGTTGTTGTGCTGAATGAGATTGGGTGGTATATATACTTGATTCTCAGCTTTTTTCCTGACCTCAATGTATGAACAACATTGAATAGATTAAACTGTTGATCCTTAGCCTGATGAACTTGACTAGAGTTCCTACGCCAAAATTTGATTGAGTCAGAACTTGCACACAAATACAAAATTTCAAAACTTTAAAATAGAGATGTGCAAGTGCTCAATTCTACCGCGATAGCAAGTGGCTATGCGGGTCGTGATCCACAAGGAGGGACTAGCGATGAAAGCTTTTTTAGTAAGTTTTTTTTTTAAGATACAAAGGATGGTTAAAATTCTTCTTTTAGTTCTAGTAAAAAAAAAAAGAAAAATTAGGTTAAAGTGAGTTAGGGAGAAAGTGGTAGAATGAGAAGGTGGAGAAAATAGAAGTGATATGTACAAAAAATACTGAAAAAGAGTGAAAGAGATCTGGAAGATTGTGGTGTTGGTAATTTACACTAAAATTAAAAGAAAAGAAAACCTAAAAGAAAACTTACGTTCTTTACTTGATGACTTACCTGGAACCCTTGCATGTTTTACCTTGCTTCAGAGACGATCAACGCATAACCCATAAGATCGAGCTCAGTCCCCATTCGCATTACATCATCAAGATGAACAAGAATGAAATGATACGAAATCTTGAGGAGGAGAACATCATCATGAAATATCGGTGTTACACAAACATGACTATACTGATGCTTCTAGATTCACTTGGATGCTCATCATAACCGAAAGAGGAAAAGTAGAAAGAAGAAGAAAACAAAAGTAAAAACGAACATAAAAAAAAAGTTACCTTTTATTGCTTACAGAAATGATGAAAGAAAGGAGGAGGGTACATTGATGTCACTCTCAACATAAGCCTCTCTCTCTTACTTACATGAATCTCAATCTAACCTATGCTTAGAAAGAATTAAAAATTACATAAAAAGAAAATAAAAACTTACACTAAAAAGAATGAAAGACTGGCCTAAAATCTATCTCTGCTTGGTCCTTCCTCTTTTGCTTTTGAGATTGCAGGTATTTATAGGAGAAATACAGAGGGTAGAGGAGTATGAAGATAAGGGAAGCTGGCTATTTCTGAATTTGAATCATTCCCTTATCTCCAAACTTGATTTGATGTAGATATTGAGTTCTGATCTGCAACTTATTGGCGTATTGATTGCTAAATATAACTTATCAAGTGATAGAATTAGAAATAAGGCTCAACTTAAGAGTTGTAGCCCTTGAAGTCCTCTTTCTGAATCATCTTGAATCATCAGATTTGAGTTCTTGTAGCGAAAGTTATGATTCAAATATTAAAATGTATCCAGCCAAAATCTGAGTCAGAATTGCTTCATCTCATCCGTTGATCTTCTCTCTTTCCATTTATCCCTTTAGATTTGGACTCTGTATTTGATGTTATCCTTGGTTGATCTTTAGCTTTAACCACCTGATTTACTAAAAACTGAGTTTAACCAACTGGATTTGAGATCATCCTCCTCTAACCAAATAGATCTAGTTAAATCCGAATTTAACTGATATTTATTTGATTTTATCCTCTTTCTCCTCATGATTATCTTCTGCAAAATAGAAATTTAAGATAAGAAATTTAGCAAATTTATTACATGATAAATGTGGAATGTAATAAAGAATAATACAATAAATGTGTGCAATCACTGGTTGACTAGGTAATGTCTTCTTGGGTCTCTCACTTTGTGAATTATCTAGTAGACTCATTTGAACCTCTAATCTTGTTATGGCTTGTGCGTTGTTGTTCTGCAATGTTTGTATGAGGGACTCTTGGTTCTTCATATGCCTTTTCATAGTCTTCTCAAAATCAGTCATTTTTTTCTCAAGTGGAGAACTTTGGAAGGAAGATTGTGGAGCATGGTTAGAAAATTTTTGTTGATAATTAGATTGATGATTGGAAGAATTATGATGGTAATTTGGTTGAAAAATTTTTGATTATGATTGAGATGTTGGAAATTATTTGACCTTGAGTGGTCATTGTTGTTTTAGTTTCATGAGAAATTTGGGTGATTTCTCCAGCTAGAATTGTATGTTTGAGTATAAGGATCATTTTGGGGCCTTGAAAAGGTCGTATTCATGGGCTGGGGATACATTTGCTGAGCATTGAAAATAGGACACTCCTCAAACACATGTGTCATGGCTTGACAGTAAGTACAGCTCGAAGTTGAAAATTAGTTTGGGCTGACTTAGTTGACTGGATATAGCTGATTGCACACATTTATTGCATTATTCTTTATTATAATTTCACATTTATCATGTAATAAATCTACTAAATTTCTTGTCTTAAATGTCTATTTTGCAGAAGATAATCATGTGGAGAAAGAGGATAAATTCAAATAAATATCAGTTAAATTCAGGTTTAACTAGATCTATTTGGTTAGAGGAGGATGATCCCAAATCCAGTTGGTTAAATTCAGTTTTTGATGAATCAAGTGGTTAAAGCTAAAGATCAACCGAGGATAACGTCAAATACAGAGTCCAAATCCAAATGGATTTATGGATAAAGAGAAGACCAACGGATGAGATGAAGTAATTTTGACTCGGATTCTAACTGGATACATTTTAGTATTTGAATCATAACTTTCGTTACCGAAACTCAAATCTGATGATTCAAGATGATCAGAAAGACTTAAAGGGATACTGTTGGGTCCCTCTCTTATACCAAATGTAGGATCTATAATCAAATCAACACAACACTTGACAGGAAGGATTAATTGTTAAGCAAATAAGTAAACTTGCAAGTAAAGAAAACAAATCTCAGAAAATGCAAACGCAAACAAAGAGATTTATCCTGGTTCGGTCCTTGTGACCTACATTCAGTCCCCAAGCCACCCGCTTGAGATTTTCCTTTATCCTTGATCTTGCCACCCAAAATCAATACAACATGTACACCACTTGTCGAATCCCCTTCTCCAAATGTGTACACCTTCTCTTCCACCAAGAGAACACCTTTTACCTTTGTACAACTACTTCTTCAACCAAGAAGCCTCCCGTGTACAATGGTCACCTTGTACAACTTGCCTCTTCAACCAAGAAGCCTCCCGTGTACAATCACTTTGAGAATTTACAATGATTTTCCTATAGCCTTGGTACAGATGTGTATGTGGACAAGGTACTGTATAGGAAAAATGAATTTCAGAGAACTTCACTAATGGAATTGTCTTTTGGTGAAGAACAGATGTTAGAAAATCAGTTTTCAGGTTTTCTGGAATTTGGCTTTGGAAAACTGAATGAAAATCTTGTTTGTCTTAACCTTTGGCCTTAGGAATAACTTCCCTATTTATAGCTGTAGACTAGGGTTAGTTAGGGTAGTTATAGGACCAATTCAGATGATATAGACGTTGGAAAACGTTACCAAAAGGATCAGATAACAGAAACTGTCCAACAGTCAGAAACTGCTTATAGTCGACTAGGGTTCTGAGTTAGTCGACTAGACTAGGCAAAATTTCCACTATTAGTCGACTAGGTTTAGCTAGTAGTCGACTAGGGATATGTCTGTTGGCAGAACAGGTTTCTGGATAACTACCTCAAGTCGACTGCAACTGCTTTATAGTCGACTGAGTCAAGGGATTAGTCGACTAGGTGTTTTCTATAAGTCGACTAGAAAACTGGATTAGTCGACTTGGTTACTGTTTGGTCGACTAATTGGACAAACAGAAAGTTGGTCTGATTCAGGATACAAAACTTAGTCGACTTGGACTTTGGGTAAGTCGACTAGAGTGTCTATTAGTCGACTATATTGGGACATCAAGTCGACTAACAGGACACTAAAGTGTTGGTTTGTATCAAGGCTTTTACATGCTATATCTTCTTTACAAATCACAACATCTCAACCCTCTTTGGCACAACTTGATCATGTCGGACTCTTGATTCGTCATGTGTAGAGCTCCAAATGAATTTGATCGTCACGAACGTCTTCATCGAAATAGGTTCCAACATTCTCCCCCTTTTTGATGGTGACGCTTCGTGTGTGCATGTCCTCCCCTGATATCTTTTCCTCCCCCTGCAGAAAATATGTTATCTTTTCCTCCCCTTGCAGAAATGGGTTATAACAGATATATAAAAATATTTTGTTCCCCCCCTGCAACAAATATATTAGTACATATATATATAATAACTTTTATATGGTTCCTGCAAAATAAACGTTAGTTGGTACCAAATATAAAATATCATATCTAACCTTTAGGACTCCAAATCCATTTAGAATTTGGTTTCCACCTATTAGTATATACATAATTGTAAGAATCACATATATCATGCATGTATGAAGCAATATATGTATTTTTATCATAAATATTTAAATTCTTTGGAATCCATATAAACTTACTTTTCTTAGTCTTTCTTTTAACACAAGAACTATATGGATTATAACATGAAGATTTTGCAATATATCTAATACCATGATTATCATGTGACAATTTCTGAAAAGATAATACAGCATTCAAATTTTCTTTTCCTTTATTAAACTTAGTCACATTTTGCATAAGATCTTCATATTTCTTCTTGAAAATTAACATATCTTTATCTAATATAAATATTCTATCATTCAAAGATTTAGTTTCCATTTTCAGAAAAATGTTTTCTTTTATAAACTTCTCATTTTCAGTTTTCAAAGATGATATGACATTTTCAGTTTCATCTTGTTGAGAATTTATAGAAGAACATTGTAATGCATAAACAGAATTTTCCTGTAAAAGTTTCTCATTTTCTTTTAACAAAAATCTGTTTTTCAGTTTTTCATTTTTCAGATCAAGAAATAATTCATTAAATGCATCAGATAGTTCAGAAAATGATACCTCTTCATCTTCTATGGCCATGTAACATAAGTTAATATGTTCAGTGGATTCTTCTTCATCGGAAGATGAGGAATCACTATGTTCTGAAGATGCTTCGTAGTTCTTCTTCTTTCTGAACTTCTTACTCTTGTACTTTTCTTTCTTCTTGAGCAAAGGACAGTCCATCTTCATGTGTCCTGGTTTATCACAATTGAAACATTTAAATTTATCTTTCTTAAGAAATTTTTTGAACTTCTTTGAAAGCATTGCCATCTCCTCTTCGTCATCATTGTCAGTGTCGGAAGATGCATGGAAGGCGAGTTCTTTCTTCTTTGAACGGTGTTGTCGTTCTTGGTCCTTCTTCCTTTCTTCTAACTGCACTTCGTATGTCATTAGATTACCGATTAGGTTTTCTAATGTCATAGTTGAGAGATCATTCGCCTCTTCAATGGCGGTTGTCTTCTTCTCCCATTCTGGTGTAAGTGCACGAAGGATCTTTCGAACTCTTTCAACTTGGGTGTAGTCCTTTCCAAGGGATGCAAGAGTATTGGTGATGTCGGTGAATCTTGTAACCATTTCGGATATGGTTTCATTCTCCTCCATTTTGAATAACTCAAACCTGTGGACAAGAACAGAAATTTTAGACTTCTTAACTTTATTAGTGCCTTCGTGTGTTACCTGAAGAGTATGCCATATTTGATGTGCAGAAGTTGCTGTTGACACTCGGTTGAACTCTTCTTTGGTAAGAGCACAGAATAGAGCATTCATTGCTTTGGCGTCAAGGTTGGCGTTCTTCTTTTGATCTTCACTCCAAGCGTTGTAGTTGGTTGTAGGCTTGGTGTACGTTGCTTCTACGATGTTCCAAAGGTCGTAGTTGAGTGACTGCAAGTAGATCTTCATTCTACACTTCCAATAGTTGTAGTTGGTTCCATCAAATAGCGGTGGACGTTGTGTAGAATGTCCTTCCTTGTATTGGGATGATGAGAACTCCGTTGCCATCTTTGTTGTTGACTTGTATCCGCCCTGATATCAAATGTAGGATCAGAGCGTGTACTTCGGTTGATGAAGTAGGAATGTAGATGCCGGTTGATGACCCTCGCTCTGATACCAATTGTTGGGTCCCTCTCTTATACCAAATGTAGGATCTATAATCAAATCAACACAACACTTGACAGGAAGGATTAATTGTTAAGCAAATAAGTAAACTTGCAAGTAAAGAAAACAAATCTCAGAAAATGCAAACGCAAATAAAGAGATTTATCCTGGTTCGGTCCTTGTGACCTACATCCAGTCCCCAAGCCACCCGCTTGAGATTTTCCTTTATCCTTGATCTTGCCACCCAAAATCAATACAACATGTACACCACTTGTCGAATCCCCTTCTCCAAATGTGTACACCTTCTCTTCCACCAAGAGAACACCTTTTACCTTTGTACAACTACTTCTTCAACCAAGAAGCCTCCCGTGTACAATGGTCACCTTGTACAACTTGCCTCTTCAACCAAGAAGCCTCCCGTGTACAATCACTTTGAGAATTTACAATGATTTTCCTATAGCCTTGGTACAGATGTGTATGTGGACAAGGTACTGTATAGGAAAAATGAACTTCAGAGAACTTCACTAATGGAATTGTCTTTTGGTGAAGAACAGAAGTTAGAAAATCAGTTTTCAGGTTTTCTGGAATTTGGCTTTGGAAAACTGAATGAAAATCTTGTTTGTTTTAACCTTTGGCCTTAGGAATAACTTCCCTATTTATAGCTGTAGACTAGGGTTAGTTAGGGTAGTTATAGGACCAATTCAGATGATATAGACGTTGGAAAACGTTGCCAAAAGGATCAGATAACAGAAACTGTCCAACAGTCAGAAACTGCTTATAGTCGACTAGGGTTCTGAGTTAGTCGACTAGACTAGGCAAAATTTCCACTATTAGTCGACTAGGTTTAGCTAGTAGTCGACTAGGGATATGTCTGTTGGCAGAACAGGTTTCTGGATAACTACCTCAAGTCGACTGCAACTGCTTTATAGTCGACTGAGTCAAGGGATTAGTCGACTAGGTGTTTTCTATAAGTCGACTAGAAAACTGGATTAGTCGACTTGGTTACTGTTTGGTCGACTAATTGGACAAACAGAAAGTTGGTCTGATTCAGGATACAAAACTTAGTCGACTTGGACTTTGGGTAAGTCGACTAGAGTGTCTATTAGTCGACTATATTGGGACATCAAATCGACTAACAGGACACTAAAGTGTTGGTTTGTATCAAGGCTTTTACATGCTATATCTTCTTTACAAATCACAACATCTCAACCCTCTTTGGCACAACTTGATCATGTCGGACTCTTGATTCGTCATGTGTAGAGCTCCAAATGAATTTGATCGTCACGAACGTCTTCATCGAAATAGGTTCCAACAGATACAACTCTTAAGTTGATCACTATTTCTAATTCTATCATTTGATAAATTATATTCAGCAATCAAAACGCCAACAAGGTACAAATTAGAACTGAATATCCATATCAAATCAAATTTGGAGATAAGTGGAAGATTCAAATTCAGAAATAGTCAGCTCCCCTTATCTTTAGACTCATTTCCTTACCCATGTCTATTCTATAAATACCCCACACATCAGAGGCAGATGGAACGACCAAGTAGAGAGTAGAATTTAGGCTATACTGTAGTTTGTAACTTAAGTTTTTAGTTTTCTTTTATATAATTTTTGTTTTATTTATGTAACCGAGTTTTTAGTTTTCTTTTATATAATTTTTATTTTATTTATGTAACTAAGAGGAGAGGAGACTTTCATGGAGGAATGAGGATAAGCTTGTACTGAGGGTGAAACCGGTTCTCGAAGTTGCCTTGCCCTTGCAAGTGCCGTTGATGGCTTATGGTGATTGATATCCATTTCTATGGTAGTGTAGCTTGCCCTTTCATTTCATTGTGTAAGTCAGGAATAGGGAAGATCCTATTTGTCATACTTTGCTCGCCTTCAAACGAAGGTGCATCATCGATATGGGTCAAAGGTAAGCAGGCGCCGAAGAGGTAAGTAAGTTTTTTAGGGTTTAATTTTCTTTCTTTTAATTTTTTAGTTTAGATCACCAACACCATCAACACCTACTTCTTTTATCACTCTTTTTCAATTTCTTTGAACATATCCATTTCTATTTTCTCCACCTTCTCAATCTATCACTTTTTTCTAACTTAACTATAACTCCATTTTTTTCTTTTCTTTTCTTTTACGAAGCTAAAGAAAAATCTTTAACCATTGATTGTAACCTAAAAGTGAACTTACTAAAAAACTTTCATCCCTAGTTTTTCTTTATGGATCACTGTTGGTCTCGAAATGATGCCAATTGTTGGATCTAAAATACACGTCAACACTCAAACAAAGATATTAGCGTTATAAAAATAAACTTGCATAAAAGGAAATTAAATCTCAGAAAAAGATAAGCAAACGCAAACACAAGAGATTTATCCTGGTTCGGTCCTCGTGACCGACATCTAGTCCCCAAGCCACCCGCTTAAGATTTTCCTTTATCCTTTGACTTTGTACACCCTAAATCAACACCTTGCACACCACTTGACAAATCCCCTTTGCCAAATGTGTACAACTCTTATTACAACCAAGAAGACGACAACACCTTGTACAAACTCTTTTCAGCCCGAAGACGCTCTTGTACAATGCTCCTCTTTGAGTGATTACAAACTTTCCTATAAGCCTTGAATCTGTATGTGATCGTGGACAAGCGCTATTATAGGTGGACTTTCAGAAATCTTCACAATAGAGTGGGAATTGGTGAAGAAATAGAAAGTGGAAACAAGTTTTCAGAAAATCAGAATTTTGAACAGAGTTTTTGGTCAGAAAACTTGAGTTTTTAATTAGTATTTTTAGCCTAGGATAACATACCTATTTATAGCTGAAAACCATAGTCAGTTAGGGTAGTTATCAGGTCCATTTTGAATATTTAAACGTTGGATAACGTTTGGATAAAACACCAGAAAATAGAAACTGTCCAACAGTCAAAAACTGCCATTAGTCGACTTGGGTAGGAGGTTAGTCGACTAGGTTAGGCAATTTACACTGGGTTAGTCGACTACAAAAGGGACCAAGTCGACTAGGTCAAGTTTGAATTAAAAGACAAGTTTCTGAAAACTAAAACTAGTCGACCAGTAGAGTTTATAAGTCGACTAGGCCAGTTATTAGTCGACTATAAAATTAAGTAAGTCGACTAATATTGAGTGCAGGTCAGAAACAGAGAGTTGGTATATTTGCAGGACAAAGATTAGTCGACTAGGGAAATTGTCAAGTCGACTATACCATGTATAAGTCGACTATAAAAGGGTATAAGTCGACTAATAGGGCTATGATGTGTGTGTGTCAAGGCTTTTAACATACTATTACCCATTACAATACACATCAATAGCAACTCTCTTTGGGAAGTCTTGATCATGTAGAACCCTTGAATAGGCTTTGAGATAGAGCTCCAAATGATATGTCTTCACAAATGTATCATCAAAAGTAAGTTCCAACAATCACAACCCACATAGCCACTTGCTATAGCAGTAGCATTGAGTACTTGCACTCTTTATTCTTTAGTTCTAAAAATCTGTATTCTTGTATGCAGGTAAAAACTTCAATCAAATTTTAGCATCGTTGCCGGGGAGGAATGGTAAGTTATTCTCTTTTTAGATTTACATTTTGGTTAACTTTCTTCTTTATTCATGGTGTATAGGTTTAACAAGAAATTTTTTACTGTAGCGGACATATAAGTGGCCCTGGACTCTGCTCTAGAAAGCAGAGCCCAGAAGCCCTCAGATTTGCTACATTCCAGTAGCAATCTGAGTGAACTACTAACCTGTATTTTTGCAGGTTGGCTGAATTGCAAAGCTAAAATTCTATAGCTATTTATTTCCTTGTTTGTCTCACTGTACATATTTTCTAACCTCAACTATAAAATGATGTTTGTTAAATGCTAAAAACGGTTTAGACTTTGCATTTAGACACATGTCTAATTCGTTTATATTTTACATTACCGTTGAAGAGTAATGGAGCAAAAAGTACGTCTGTATAGCATATAGTTTAGGAAACATTATTGGGTGATATTTGCTTGTGAATGTTACTTTTCTATATCTTGCGCACTTTGTACAATCAATTTTAAGGGCTTGTCCTATAAACAAGATAAGGTAGGAAAGTCATTACCCCCCCTTAACCCACAAACCTTCTCCTCACTCACTAATCAGCCTAATTAAAACTGAGTAGACATTGGCCTTAGGGACATCTCGGACTCATATAGGAGACTGACCTAAGGGGGAAGTTGATTTGAATTTGACTCTTGTCAAATCGGTGTCTAAGGTTGGGGACTGAGGGGCGAAACCCCGAAGGTTGGTGGTTTGGCATAATTAGGCCCGTTGCTTAGGCACGGATACCTCCCACCGATCTTGCCCCTACCTGGCTGATTAACTTGTGGTCAGATTCAGCAATATACCCTCGTGGACAGTCTAACCAGTTAGGAGTCGTCTAAATCTAAGATCTTCCCTAACTTAGGTTAGATTTTTCTTTTTATTTGTTTGCTTATTTGTTTGTTTTTCTTTATTTGTGTTTGACATTTCTTGTGTGATATAACTTATAATAATAATTTTTCCAATTTTAATGGTAATTCATGTTACATCTCGACCTTTTTTTCTGGATATTACCAACACGACATATCATAACTTTAACCAACCTAGTGTGTCGGATTGGTCTTATCCGAATCAATACAACCCATACCCCTAATCTTATGATTATCATTACCAAATTAATTCTAACTCTTCATAGAGTCAATGGGGATTCACCTCCCCTGAGTCTAATTTTCAACTAACTTGTCCTCCTTATCCACCTTATCCACAATTTTCACAATATTCATTTCCCGATTTTATTTCCTATACTCCTCTAGACCAACCCATTGAAGAAAAATCTGAGTTAGAAAAGAGTATAGAAGCCATGCAGGAGGCCAGACGAAAATTTCAGGCCTCCCCAATTCCACAATATTTTTGAGATTCATACTCCGTTCCACCAGTTCAAAATAGAAAATCATCAATTTTGGAAATGAGTATGCATGAGTTCGAGCAACAATCACAAAATCTGATAGACTCATGGTTTCACCACAAATTTCAAAACAAAACTTCATCTTTTCAAGTCCAATCGCAACAAAACGATGAACCAATCGACTATTAAAACCTGCTTGAAGCCATGACTCAGGATCAAATCACTCATAATCATGACACATATATAATGGTCAAAACTCTTTATTCTCACCCTTTGACCATTCTTGATGTCACTAACCATTCTGTTTGGAAAATAGAATTCCATTTCAGCACACCCATTTGAACTTGGCCAAACTCTAAAGTTTGAAAATCACATTGACATTTTGGCAAGTTATCCCTTTCTTAAAATTGAACTTGAGAATGAATATGATCCTGAACATCAACTTGGTAATTCAATTCTACTTCCTGATTTAATAATGACTCCGGAGTCTTCACCTGATTTCGATCCTTCTCCAGAATCCACATTGGATCCTATGCCTGTCTATCGGGAAATTGAATCACCAATCTTTTATGATCATCATATTGAACTTGACCAATTTCATACTTTTGAAAGTCCTATTGACAAATTGGTAAGTTCTTATTTTTACGAAATTGAACTCAATAAGGAATGTAACCTTGAGTCTCAAATTTGTGATCCAGTTCAAATTTCTAAATCAATATTGACTCCTATTTTGCTACCTGATTTGAGTAATATTTTAGAGTCAGTTTTGATTCCCATATCTGTCATTCTTGAAATAGAATCACCAATCTTAGAAAGTCACATTCCATTGTGGGGAAATAAATGTGGACTTGAGTTTTAACTTCTTGATTTGGACCCGCTTCCTGAACAAATTTTGACTTCTGAACCTTTACTTGGCTTCAGCCATTTTCCTAAGTTGATTGTAGTTCATGTCCTTCCTGATTCCAGATCGATCACTCCATGTTTCCATACTCTATTTTGGGATAGAGGTGTTGATAATAATGACTCTGAAATTAAATGAAAAATTAGAAATTAGATGGAGTAAAATTCTTAATAAAAATCATTCATATATACATCATTTTAGTGAGTTATATTTGAGAGGTTTCTAGTGGGTTCCTCTGAACTCCGTGATTAGTCTACAGTTCTGCATTATTATATCGCATTTTTCTGCTGATTTATGAATAAAATGTCGGTCTAAACTGTGTTTTGGTTTCTCTTGCAGATAATCAAGACAAGGAGGGCAAAAGGGCATAATTAAACCCATTTTTAGGTAATTAAATCTGGATTTCTTGGAGGTCAAGCAAGGGAGCTTCTAGAAGATGCATTGAACCTAGACCATTGCGCACGTCAGACGAATATCCGGACAAAAATACTAGAATCTACGTATACCAAGAAGGTATTAGAAGCGACGGGAAAACGCTCACCAAAATTAGGGATTTAATTCCCTGGTTTTGCCACAGAAATGCGGCAAACGCCGTGTTTTCGCAATAATGTAGTGGGTCCATCGGCGTGGCCCCGTCTCGTCTTCTAGAAACCTCTTTTGCCTATAAATAGCCCTGCAGAGGCCTGAAACGCAAACAGATTTAGAATTAGGCTAGGTTTTCTATCTTTTAGTGCAGTGTAGTGTAAGTGTTCTTCTTCTTTCTTTTGTATTTTTATTTTTTTTAAGATCTTGTAGTAGGGCAGAGAGATTCAGAGAGAGATAGAGAGATATTAATGTAATAGATGGTGACAATCTATGTAAAGGTGTCTCCTTTCTTCTCCATTATAATCTTCTCCATCTTCTACATGATGCTTAGCTAACTTTTCTTCTCATGACAATCTAACTACTAACCACTAACCATCAAATCACTTACTTGATAATCCACATGAATCTAGTAACCTCTACAAGGCCTTACTCTTGCAAGAGCCATTGATGGCTCATGATAATGGATTCTAACATTCTAACATTTCTAACATCTAACCCACTAACTTCCTAACTTGTAAATGCTAACTTTATTTCATACTCACCTCTAACCGGTTTTGATGATCTAATAGTAGCTTACAACTTGTTGTGTGGTATGGATGTATTGTTTGAATGTAGAAGAATAATCTTATCGGCCATACTCTGTATCGTCTCTTGAAGCCATGGATTAGTGATGGCCAAGGATCCATGTGAGGCAACTATCACTAAGAGGTTAGCATGGTTAGTGGATCAATTAGTAGTTAGTAGCCATGAGTTTTCTTTTACTTTGTTTTAAAAACTAATTCCAAAATCTTTTATCACTTTTTCTATCGTTGTTTTTACCATCCTCTTAGTTCACCTTTGTTTTCATTTTCTTTACCACAAGCTTCATCTTCTTTTCTATTTTGTTTTTCAAACCACTTCTCTTTTGTTTTCATATCGCTGTTTTATCACCTTCTCCATCTATCACTTTCGGATTTCTTTTCTTTTCTTTTCCTTTTCTAATTCTTTGACAAAGAAGACTTGTTAACAACTGACGTAAATAAAAACTATTAATGCTTCTATCGCCTCCCGTTCCTGTGGATTCGACCCGTTGAGCCAATGCTATAACGGAAGTATGAGGGAACATTAGCACGCTTGCTTTTCATTGATTTTACAAAACACACATTTTAAGGTGCTTGTTTCACCCCGATCACTCCACGCAAATTAGATTGGGCCGCATTTCGTGGACCAATCAGACCACCACCGGAATCACCACCTTAAGGTAATATTTTCCTTCCCTTTCTTCATTTTTTATGCATCTATGCATTAATTCATACATTGAGGACAATGTATGAGATAGGTGTGGGGGTTCTAACATAACTTAGGTTTTCTTTTTATTATTAAAAAAATTATTATTAACATTTTCTTTACCTTTAAAAACTTTTTGAAAATAAAAATAATATTTTGACATATTTTTTATAAGAAATTAAGTTAATTTTAAGGAATAGGAAAATCATAATTAGGATTTCTTATACTTGATCAAAATAAGATTGTTTGTTTGATTTTTAAGGTTAGGAAGAAAATTTTTGAAAGTAATTTAATCTTGATCTTTACCTTGATAATATATGCATGTTTTATACACTTACACATTTAGGATTCAAAAACAAAGATTTTTATACCTTATATATATATATATATATATATATATATATATATATATATATATATATATATATATATAGAGAGAGAGAGAGAGACAGAGATAGACTTGTATCCTTTCAAAAGGATTTGATCCCGGATCCTTCCCACTCAAATTCAACCCTCCAACATTCGAATACAAGATCCACTCCGTTGAAGTTGATCTATACTATTTCAAGTATCTATAAACCAAAAATCAAGTGTTTTAAATACTTTTTGCCCATCCATCAAGCGACGCAAAATGGACGGCCGAAAGTAGTGAGTTGGTTAGATCTATGTTTTTAGACATACAAATTCTCAATCCGGCCATTTCATTATGATCTAAACATTTAAAAACCCCTATAAACTAATTTTTGTTAGATTTCAAATATTCTACACCGTTAAACTAACCAACTCACTATTTAGGCCGTCCGTTTTTCCCCTACTTGATGGATGGGCAAAAAGTATTTAAAACACTTAATTTTTGGTTTATAGATACTTGAAATAGTATAGATCAACTTCAACGGAGTGGATCTTGTATTCAAATGTTGGAGGGTTGAATTTGAGTGGGAAGGATTCGGGATCAAATCCTTTTGAAAGGATACAAGTCTATCCCTCTCTCTCTCTCTCTCTCTCTCTCTATATATATATATATATATATATATATATATATATATATATATATATATATATATATATATATATATATATATATATATATATATCCTCTGATTAAGCTGAGTATTTGTGCCTCATAAAGCATAAGTATTCACACCTAAAGGCGGTTCACATAATAAAATCCTTAATTTGTGACCTTATTTGCTCGAGTCCTTAAGTCCTTGGGGTGTCCCAGTGCCCTAAGACCGTTTGGTTTGGGAGTCACCGATTAAATGCTCGTTACATGGGCAGATTAGAAAGCCTAATAGAACTAAGGAATCATACTATCAAAAATAAAATAAATAAATAAATAAATAAGGTATAAGAGTTAGAGTTAAAAACCCTTAGTCAAAATTTCACGGTCACGAAGATGCATATGACTTAGGGGAAAGTAATAGACTAGATGAGAAGTACAATTTGACTCCTTACTTTGATTGATAACAAATTTTTGAATAGAGACTAAGTTTAGGAATGAAAAATTCAGTTTTCCTATAACTTATAACTTAATTCTTATAATAATATTCCAAATATTTTTTTCTTTCAAAATGTGTTTTCAAAATACAAACATTTTTCTCTTTCTTTATGGATTTTATGGGTGCAATTCACTGAAAACCCTCACGAGACAAAGCTCGTCCTCTAGGGGGAACCTAGCGGTTTAACGGCTTGTTGCACATGCTCAGTGCAATCGCGTGACCTGCGAAAGTGGCCTAATAATCTTTGATTTAGTTTTATTGTTTTACTCGAGGATGAGCAAAAGATAGGTGTGGGGGTGTGATTGCACACATTTATTGCATTATTCTTTATTACAATTTCACATTTATCATATAATAAATCTGCTAAATTCCTTATCTTAAATGTCTATTTTGCAGAAGATAATCATGGGAAGAAAGAGTATAAAATCAAATAAAAATCAGTTAAATTCAAATTTAACTAGATCTATTTGGTTAGAGGAGGATGATCCCAAATCCAGTTAGTTAAATTCAGTTTTTGGTGAATCAAGTGGTTAAAGTTAAAGATCAACCGAGGATAGCGTCAAATACAGAGTCCAAATCTAAAGGGATAAATGGATAGAGAGTAGACCAACGGATGAGATGAAGCAATTTTAACTCGGATTCTGACTGGATATATTTTAGTATTTGAATCATAACCTTCGCTACAAAAACTCAAATCTGATGATTCAAGATAATCCAGAAAGATGACTTAAGGGACTACAACTCTTAAGTTTGATTACTATTTCTAATTCTATCATTTGATAAGTTATATTCAGCAATCAAAATCCCAACAAGCTATAGATCGGAACTGAATATCCACATCAAATCAAGTTTGGAGATAAGGGGAGGATTCAAATTCAGAAATAGTCAGCTCTCCTTATTTTTAGACACATTTCCTTATCCATTTCTATCCTATAAATACCCCACACATCAGATGCAGAAAGAACGACTAAGTAGAGAGTAGAATTTAGGCTATACTGTAGTTTGTAACTTAGGTTTTTATTTTTCTTTTATGTTAATTTTTTTATTTATGTAACTGAGTTTTTAGTTTTCTTTTATGTAATTTTTGTTTTATTTATGTAACTAAGAGGAGTGGAGACTTTCATGGAGGAATGAGAACAAGCTTGTACTGAGGGTGACACCAGTCCTCGAAGTTGCCTTGCCTTTGCAAGTGCCATTGATGCCTTATGGTGATGGATATCCATTTCTATGGTAGTGTAGCTTGCCCCTTCATTTCATAGTGTAAATCGGGAATGGGAAAGATCTTATTTTTCATACTTCGCTCACCTTCAAACAAATGTACATCGTCAATATGAGTCAAAGGTACGCAGGCGCCGAAGAGGTAAGTAAGTTTTTTAAGTTTTAGTTTTCTTTCTTTTAATTTTTTAGTTTAGATCACCAACACCATCAACACCCAGTTCTTTTATCACTCCTTTTCAATTTCTTTGTACATATCCATTTCTATTTTCTCCACCTTCTCAATCTACTACTTTTTTCTTAACTTAACTATAACTCCATTTTTCTCTTTTCTTTTAAGAAGCTAAAGAAAAATCTTTAACCGTTGATTGTAACCTAAAAGAGAAATTACTAAAAAGAACTTCCATCGCTAGTTCCTCTTTGTGGATTGATTAGTCTCTAATTTTGCATAATTTTCATCACATCTCACATTTATTTGATAAATAAATTCTGCTAATAATACCTTGCTTGCTTGATCCTAGGTCAATGGAGTTCAAATGAAGAAGAAGACCCAAATCACCATTTAATTGGTGATTAAAGGGGTATTAAAATAGCCATTGAATTAGAGGAGCTTATCTGTCAAAACCAGGGGCGCTAAACTAGAAACCGGGCACGTTAGCCGACAGGGGGACAACGGCGCAGCACGCAGCAGGCGGCGCCGCACGCGCTGCCCAAGGAAAGCCGCGGAAACGCGGCATTTTTGCCGCGTTTTCGCGGCCAAAACCAGAAACCAAGAGATCCAGCCGACAGGGGGACAACCAGGTGGCGCGCAGCAGGCGGCGCCACGCGCGCCGCCAAAGGAAAGCCGCAGAAACGCAGCATTTGCTGCGTTTCCGCGGCCATATGGCCACGCCGCGCGCGCCGTTTTGGGTCATTTCTTGTCTCCTGGCCCCCTGTTCCCCTGATACTATAAATACCCCATGGGGTTTCAGGGAGAGGGGATATGCAAGAAGGAGAGAGTTAGGGTAGTTTTAGTTTCATGTTATAGTTTAGTTTAGGTTAGGTTAGTTTTCTTTCTCTTCCTCCATTGTAATTTTCATTTTGTAGATCTTGTATTAGGGAGAGAGAGTGGTACATGTTGGGAAGTAAGAGTGCTTGTAATTGAAGGTGACAATCAATGAAAGGTGCTCTCTTACCTTATCTTTGTTTTCTTCTCTCTAATCTCTTTTACATGTGTAGCTAATCTTTTCTTTCATGGCAACTAACTACTAACCACTAACTTGCTAACTTCTTTTATGGTAATCCACAGGAATCTAATAGCCTCATTTTGGCCTTGCTCTTGCAAGAGCCATTGATGGCTCATAATGATGGATCTAACTCTAACTTCTTAACTCTCTAACAAGCTAATATTACTTTATTTCATGCTTGCTCTTATTGAGTTTTGATGATTTAAGTGTAGCTTGCACTTATTTGTTGAGTTGGGTTGTGAAGAGTTACATATGGGTCATGCTTTGAATTGCTTTTGAACCAAGGACTAGTGATGGCCAATGATACTTGTGAGGCAACTATCACTAAGAGGTTAGCATGTTGGTGGAATCATTAGTAGTTAGTAGCCGTGAGTTTTCTTTCTCTTTCACTTGTTTTAGAAAAATATCCAAAAATCACAAACATATTCTTTTCTATGTTTCCCACTTCTTTGTGTTTCACCGTACTTCTCTTTTTATTCTTTATTTTCTTTTCTTTTCATTCTTTAAAACTTTGAAGAACTTTTAACATAAACGTGAATCAACCGGTAAAGCTTCTATCGCCTCCTGTCCTTGTAGATACGACCCGTATAGCCACTTCGCTACTACGGAAGAATCGCAAAAGCAGTAACTTCAACCCACACTCTATTTACTTATTCTTGTGCTTGCTTTTTGCCGATCAAATTTTGGCGCCGTTACCGGGATGGGAACGGTTTGATTTCACATTTTTGTTAACTTTTCTTCTTTGTTTTTTGGTGTGCAGGTTAAAGTTTTAGCATTGTAGAAGTTCACACTTGCTCAAGTGTGGTTGGGTAATTCTTGTATATTTTTATATTCTGCTGCTAATTTTTGTTTATAGTACCTGTGCACTGTAAATAATTGTAAGAACTAAAATACAGAAATTGGATGCTTTAAAACGGTTTAGACATTTGCATCTAGGCACGTGTCAATTTTCATTCCAATATACTGTATTTTATTCTTGTGTTGTTGTGATATTGATAGGAGGTGTACATATTGCATTGCATATAGTTAGGACAAACACTTCAGTGATTTACTCGCTTTTTTGTGTTCATCTTATCTATATTGCACACTTGCACAAATTAAATTTAAGGGCAAAACCCAAAACAACATAAGGTGGGGAAGTCATTACCCTCCCTTGGCCCAAAAATCACCTCCCCCACTCACACAACCCAAGCCTAAATAAAATTTGCTAGACGTTGGCCCCTAGGGACATCTCAGACTCATTTAAGAGATTGACCTAAGGGGGAAGTTATTAGAATTTGACTCTTGCTAAATCGGTGTCTAAGGTTGGGGATTGAGAGGCGAAACCTCAAAGAACAGTGGTTTGGCATAATTAGGCCCGTTGCTCCGGCACGGATACCTCCCACTGATCTTGCCCCTACCTGGCCGATTAACTCGTGGTCAGCTTCCGACAATGTACCCCCCGTGGACAGTCTAACCAGTTAGGAGTCGTCTAGGTCTAAGTCAACCCTAGCATAGGCTTGTTTTCTTTTTCTTTTTCTTTTTCTTTTTCTTTGTTGTTTGTTTGTTTGTTTGTTTTTCTTTTTTGTAAATTGTGATATGGATTTTAATAACAACAATTCTTTCAATTATAATATGAATCCATATTTCACCCCGACCTCATTTGACTCGGATAACTCTAACCCGGCAATGTACAACATGAACCAACCATATATGCCGGGTTGGGATTATCCGAATCAATATGACCCATATCCCCAACCATATGACCATAATTTTCAAAATAATTTTAACTTTTCATAGAGTTCATGGGGATTCACCTACCCCGAGTCAAATTTTCAATCATCTTGTTCACAATTTTCACAATATTCGTTCCCCAATTTTGATTCATATACTCCTTTTCCTGAACCACCAATTGAAGAAAAATCATCATTGGAAAGGAGTATAGAAGAGTCCCTACAACAAATGCAAAATTTGCTCAATTCACAACCTTCCCACATCAAACTCCACATTCTCCTTTTCTAGAGCATCCAATTGAAGAAGAAATTGAGCTAGAAAAGCGTTTGGAAGTCCTTTGTGATAAAATGCAAAACATGTTGGACTCATCATCTCAACCACATTTTCAAGAGTCCTACTCATCTTCTCCAGTATCACCTATTCAAAATGAACAACCATCAATACTGGACTTGAGTATGGAACCCTTGCGTGAGTCCGAGCAGCAATCGCAAAATCCGATGGACTCACAATTTTACCATAATTTCCAAAATCAACATCCATACTCATATTATCAATCAATTGCCGAGAGTATGGAAGACATGATTCCAAAGCCGAATTCTGTTACCCAACCTATCAGTAGGTTAGACTCAATTATGAGCGATTTGATCAATGAAAGCGAGGATAATCTTTCTTGTCAACCGTTGACCGATTCTTATATCCCTAACTCTACTGATTGGACCCATGAATCATGTCATTTTGGAAATCCCGATTCAATCTCAGAACACACATTTGAACTTGACCAATCTCCAAGTTATGAAAGTCGCCTGGACATTTTGGCAAGCTATCCCTTTCCTGAAATTGAAATCGAACCGAATGTGATTCTGAACCTCATGTTAGTAGTTCTATTTCACTTTTTGATTCACTAATGACTCTGGTATCTTTACCAGATTTTTTCTTTATTCCGAAGTCAACATTGAATCCTGTACCCATTCACCGTGAAATGGAATAACCAATCTCTCATGATCACTTTTCATTCATGGGGAAAGTATGTGAACATCAATTCTTTGGTTTAGACCCTATTTTTGAACCAATTTCGACTCTCATTGTTGACTCTCGACTTGATCTGAGTCAACTTCTCAAGTCGGTATCGGTTTTTGTTCCTGTTCCATTTGAGTCTAAATCAATCATCTCTCAAACGCACACTTCATTGTTGGAAAAGGATGTTGACGAAAATGACTCAGTCATTATTTTTGAAAATTGGAAATTAGATGGGGATAAATTTTTCAACAAGATCATTCAATCCATTATTTCTTTCTGGGGTCATATTAGAGAGGTCCTTGGTGGGTTTCTGGATGATCCACGATATCTTGATTGGGTCGCAACGCTTGGCCCAATCCGACAACCACCGGAGCCACCACCATGAGGTAATCTTCCTTCCCTCTCCATTTATTTCATGTCTATACACATTCACGATGCATTGAGGACCATGCATGCGATAAGTGTGGGGGAGGGTTTACTAACATAGGTAGTTTTAAATTTTCTTTCTTTTACACTTCTTTAAAAAAAAAAACCTTTTCTTTTCTTTTTACAAAACTTTTTGAATTAAGAGAAATAGTTTTTGATTTATTTTAAAGAAAATTAAGATTATCTTAGGAATTAGGAAGACCTAAAATTAT
Source organism: Agave tequilana (assembly GCA_038442645.1). NCBI lineage: Eukaryota > Viridiplantae > Streptophyta > Magnoliopsida > Asparagales > Asparagaceae > Agave > Agave tequilana. The sequence continues at coordinate 21,356 of JAVJIF010015454.1, read as the reverse complement.
GAAATTTTAAACCGAGTCAAAATAATAGATCTTGTTTAAATTTTAGGATAAGAAAATAAGATTGAAAAGATAATTTAATCTTGAATTTTTTGCTTTAGATTTATGCACTCCACACTTACACAATTTTTGGGATTGAAACAAAGACTGAAATGCCATAAAAATATATATATAAAAAAAAAATCACTTATTGAAGTTGGGTAATTATGCCTCAGGAAGCATGATTATTCATACCTAAAATAGTGAACAAAAAAAGAAAATAACCCCTTTAGTTTTGTGGCCTTGTTTACTCGAGTCCTTAAGCCCGAGGGATGTTTTCTCATCTGATGCCCTAAGACCATCTGGTTTGGGAGTCACCGGCTAAAGGCTCACTACCCGGGTAGATAAGAAAGCCTAAGAAAACTAAGGGAAGAAAAAAAAGAAAAAATATTTATATATATTAAATAAATGGCGTGAAAGTTTGAGTCGATATCCCAAAAATCTTCACAGTTCACAAAGTGCATATTTTTCTAAGAGTTTTATGATAGATCAAAGAGTCAATTCAATTTTAAATTCTTACATTTAATTTATAACAAGATTTTGTTGGCCCAAAGGCCATTATCCCAGTTATTTTGATGATAACAAAACATATTTAGTTTTGTATTTAATACTTTTGTTTAAAAGGATTTCAGGTTCAAGAACAGGTTTTTGACGGCTCCGCTAAAAGACTCACAAGTTTGGACGCCGCAAAAATGAAGATTCCCAAGCTATGCACAACTAGGATGCTTCGGGATCAAGATGATGATGTGAAGATCAAGACAAGATCAAGACGACAAAGGAAACAAGATTTGTATTTTTATTTTTTATTTTAGATATTTTGTCAAAGCTAGATATTAGAAGTAGAGCTATGGGATTATCACACACACACCTCTTAGTTAGGTTCATGGCTTCAAAAAGATTTTCAATTTCCATTTCTAACTTAGTTTTAAAGTGAACATGTTTGGAAATAAGCTTTTTAGAAAAACAATAGTTTTGGAAAAACATTTTTATGGAAAAACAAGTTTTTTTTATCAAAAGGATCTTTATCAAACTATTTTAACATGATAGAAGTATGACATATGCTCATACTCTATGTTTTACAAGTTCCAAAAATTTAACCCAAGACCTAAAACCAAAAACCCCAAATTCTGGTTCTGGAAGTTCTGATTTTTCAGAACTTACAGTAACCGGTCGACCGGCCCGGTCGACCGATGTGCACAAACTGTGCATGTGTATATCAGTCGACCGACCCGGTCGACCGAGGCACATTTGCGTTCACAGGATTTTTCGGTCGACCGACCCGGTCGACCGTAGAGCCCCAACGGTCACATTTTTGACCGTTGGCGGTCGACCGACCCGGTCGACCGGACTCTGTCAAAAGTTCTGATAGATCCAACAGCTATTTTTTTCAGGCTGATTCTCTTTTGGGATTTGATACCAACGATTTTGTGAGGCTGTTTTTGACCCCTATAAATAGAGGGTCACCTCATATTGATAAGACAACTATTAAAAAGTAATTCCAAAAGATTTTACAAGAGCTTTACAAAGAATTTCAATTCCTTTCTTTTACAAAAGATTTCTCAAAGCCTAAATTCCCAACACCCAACTTGTAGCCTATTCCTCTACCTTCTCTCTAGTTTTTGCACACCACAATCCCAAGCTTTACATCTATATCATTGGTTCTAGGATTGTGCAAGTGAGCTATTTTGATCAAGTGTGATCACCTTTCTTATTGAGTGAAGTTGTAGAGGCATCGGCCTCAAGGGAGCTAGTGAGCTTCGGGTGGTGTTGCGGCATCACAAGTGTAGGGACAAGTGTGTCCTTGTATTGGCGATCCGGTGGGATCAACGATAGTAGTGCAAATCCTTCAAGTGTGAAGGCGGGGACGTAGAGCGTGGCTCGAACCTCGGAAACACATCCTTGCGTTTGCGTTTGCTCGAATTTTCTCTCAACTCTACTCCTTTTAATTCTTGCACACTTATTGTTCTATTTATTGCAAGTCTATATTTGTGCTATTTGTGTGTTAAATTTTTAATTCCGCATTATTGCCATAATTCATATAGCCATCACCTATTCACCCCCCTCTAGGTGATTTCAATTGGTATCAGAGCCTAACCCTACAACTTAGGTCTAACCACCTTAGGGAGATCCATATTTGGCTATATACATTTTTGTTGCATTTATATTTGCTTGTGCATTCATGGCATCTATGGACTTCTCTAGCATTAAATCCCCACCCAAGTTTGATGGTTTAAACTTCCCCATTTGGAAGGTGAAAATGAATCTCTTCCTTAAATCCCTAGGAGTTAGGGTAGCTAGGGCTATAACCAAAGATTTTATTGAACCCACTAGTGATGAGAGCACATGGTCCGAGGATACTTCCAAAGACTATGAGGCTAATGCTAGGGCACAATATGCATTGACCCAAGCATTAAATGAGGATGACCTTGCACGCATAATTAATTGTAAATCCGCATTTGAGGTTTGGAACATACTTATTGTGACTCATGAGGGAACGTCACAAGTCAAAAGAGCTAAGGTTGACTTGCTACGTTCTCAATATGAGATTTTTATATGTTTGATAATGAGAGCATTGATGATATGCTCACTCGTTTTACAAAAATAACTAATGCTCTTTCTTCCTTAGGCGACAAGATTGATAATGATCAAAAGATAAGGAAGGTGATTAGAGCTCTTCCCAAAGCTTGGGAAGTCAAGGCGACCACACTCAAGGAGCTCAACGACAAAGAGGAGATGGACTTCTCCGGCTTCATCGGAAATCTCAAGACGCATGAGATGGAGATGAAAGTTAGAGAAGAGAGGGAGGCACCAAAGAAGAAGACGATTGCCTTCAAAGCCACTCCTACTACCATTGAGGAAGACGACTCATCCGAAGATTGCGATGAGGATTTCGCCATGCTCATCCGGAAGGTGGGCAAGATGTTTTACAAGAAGGGACGGCAAAGTAACTTCCGAAGGGGGAAGCCTCAAGGAAGGTACGAGAAGAAAAGAGAAGAACCCGGTCCTTGCTTCCATTGCAAGAAGATCGGTCACCTAATTGCCGATTGCCCCGCTCTCCAAGCAACCACCTCCAAGCACGGGAAGAAGAAGAAAGCCTTGGCCGCTACATGGGATGACTCGGAGTCGAAATCCGAAGAGGAGCACGACGCCGCCAACATGTGCTTTATGGCACAAGGTGAGGATTCATCTAAGGTATGTCTAGAAACTTCCATTATTGATGATGATCTTACAATGGATGAACTTGCTCAATTTTTTGAAGAATTGCAACATAGGTATGAGATTTCACAATCTCATAATAAGAAATTGAAAAAGGAAAATGATGTTTTGAAGAACAAACTTGAAATTTGTTTAAAAGAGAAAAATGAGTTATCTAGTTCTTTTGAAAAATTGAAAAATGATTTTGATAAGTATAAGGTAGCTAATAAGGAAAAACCCCCATGATTTCTAGTAATAAAAATATTTTTGTTGAAATTCAAAAACGTGTTGATTCTTTAGATAACACTTTAAAGAAATGTGCATTTGATTTTAACAAGCTTGCATCTAAATTTCCTAAGGGAGTAGCCCAAGGGAAACATATTCATCATAAACATGCTACACATAAACATGCACACACACATAACCATGCTTTTATGTACAATAGTGGTAGAATTTTTATTTGCACGTATTGTGGCCGCAAAGGCCATTTAGAAAAGTTTTGTTATGCTAAGAACAATGTTAAAAATAAATTTGTTTGGGTTCGCCCCGGATCTAACCCCAAAGGACCCACTAAGATTTGGGTACCAAAAGAGCCACCAAATTTAAATGATACAGGTATAGGTGGATCTACACCCTCCAAGACTTAGGAGGAGGTGGTGCCCGGATGGTAGGTGCAACAAGGCTTAAAGATCATATCGTGTTTGCATCGCTATCGTGGAGGCACCTATTTGTGGAGATTGCCCTTCAATTGGTAACATCTCCATTTAAAAGTTTTTTTTTTGATTTTTAGTCATGTATACATATGTATAGAATTGATAGTTTGCTTTTGTACTCTATTGATATATGCTTGTATAGAACTACTTTTCTATCATATTGTATATGTGCCTTGTGTTAACTTCTATATCTTTTGTTTCATGCCTTGTTTATTGTATGTCCACATGAATAGTTTATAATTTGTGATTATATACTTGTATACATATACACATTATTTTCATAAATAAAAATAAATATTTGTAAAATTTCCTATTTAAACAAACACCTTAAAGATGGCAATTGCGCACCTCAACTCATTCAAGAGGAATCAAGAGGATGAAGTTCAGAACCCGTCACTGGGTATTCGGCTTCAACATCTTTAAAATCTTTGTTTAAATGTGAAAATAAAATTTAAAAGGGATTGCATGAATTTTGATGTTGTAATAACTTAATGAAGATTTAAAACCTGTTGGTGTATTCCTATATGTTTAATATGTCATACCTATTTTGACTACAAATTTATTTAAATTTTTTTTTGGGCCAGATGCTGTTAACAGATTTCAGGCAAAGCCGGTCGACCGACCTATAAAGCCCCGGTCGACCGACTCTGCCTGAGAAGAAATTTTTTATTTCTTTTCTGTTACCGGTCGACCGACCATAATCCCGGTCGACCGCTGCAGACCTGCAGAGCTCTCAGGATAAATCGGTCGACCGTGCCGGTCGACCGCTCTATATTTACAGAGCTCTCGGGTTGTTTCGGTCGACCGGACCGGTCGACCGATCGTCGATTTCAGCCCTTATCTGTTATAAATTTCCATTTTTTCTCTCTCTCTCTCACTTTTCTCAGCGAACCGGAGTTTCCCTTTTCCCTCAAAATTTTCTTTTTCTCTCCAATCTCTCAACCGATCCCAAATTAATTTAAAACCACTTCCAGCTCCTTCTTCTACTTCCAGATCTTCAATTTCAGGATCATCCATCCGCTGGATTCGGAGAAATTCGGTTTTCACTGATCTAGGGTTTCAGTTCTTCAAGATTAAGGTAAAAATCCGATTTTTGACTCTGTTTTCATATCTTGCTTTGGAATCAACTATCTATTGTCATCAATTCTAGGTTTCTAAGCATCTAGATCAAGCCCTAACTTGTTTAAAACCTAAAAAAAAAATCCAATTTTTATTCATCATGCCGAAACGATCTCGAACTGAGAAAGGGAAGGCTGTTGCTCAACCTTCATCTCAGGTTCCTAGACCCGTTAGGCTCTTCCTAAACGATCTTGCTGCTGATCGGTACTCTCATCTTTCCACGAGGAACATTAACTCGGGGAGATTTGTTGTTATCTAAGATTTCGAACACTTGAATATCCCCCACATTCTGCAGTCCAACAATTTAGTGGAATTCTTGACCATCAAGGAGCAAGTTTACACCTCTCTTGTTCCCTACTTTTATGCAAATTTTGAATTTGATGGTAATCGTATCACTTCTAGAGTTTTAGGTAGGGACATCGACATTTCTATCGGTCGATTTGCTAGAATTCTGCATCTCTCCACTGGTGGAGCAGATGTATATACCCATGACCTACATGACTTTGAATTTCCTGAGGGTGAGTCTTCGCTCACCGCATCTACTCTAATCCACGGGGATGACAACCCCGGTCTAGTAAGGAACGAAGTTATGAGTAGGTTCACTCTCACTGCTCAGGTCTTTGCTAAGATTATTTTCTTCAACATTGTCCCCAAACATGGTGAGTATAGCCACGCTCGGGGTTCTGTGCCATTGATTATCTATTGCCTTCTTCGAGGCATTAAGGTAAACTTTCCTCGAGTCATAGCGTCTCACATGGCTTCAGATCAGATTCGTACTGCGGGTAGGAGCTTGCCCTACGGCATGCTTATTACCCATCTTCTTAGGGCTCTTGATTTTGATCTATCTGGTGAAAGTCCCTCCAATCCCTTGACCAACATCAACGGAGTTGTCCTGAAGATGATGGAAGCCCAGCTGCGTAGACACGCTCCTGTGCAACCATCTATTCCTCCTGTTGGTCCTGGCTCATCATCTTCACCAGGATCTTCTTCCTCTTCAGCCCCTGTTTTTCCTCCTGAGTTTCAGGCCCTTCTCTCTTCGGAGGTCCGCTCTCAGATCGAGGCGCACCAGGCCTGGGTCGAGAAGCGCGACGCAGCTATTCGTGCGGAGTTGGATGCTCGTGCCATTCAGGATGCTGCTTTTCGGGCGGAGATCCGGAACAACATGTCATATTTTGCTGAGTCCATGAGATTCGTGGACGTTCAGTTTCAGGCTCTTTTCACAAAATTTGACATGCTCGTTCCTGACCGTACTCCGATTGCTTGTCGACTACCAGCCATCGGTCCTCCATTCCCTCCCAGAGCTCGTTCTTCTGTTCCACCACCGCGCACCAGAGTTGATGGCATGGATCCAGAGGAGGTTGCTTCTTCCTCAGAGGAAGAAGATGGTGGTGACAAGAAGATGGCTGAGGGCTCATCTGAGCGTGCCGACGACGAGGAGGACGAGGATGCTGGAGATGATGATGATGCTGCTGAGTGACCTCCCCTTTTGATGATGTCAAAAAGGGGGAGAGTTATTTGGGGAGAGTTATCTTGAGAGAGATATTTTGTGATGTAGTACTTTATTTTTGGACATGTAGTATTTGTGTTTGGACTTTGTGTTTGGACATGTAGTATTTATTTTTATTTTTGCTTTGGACATGTATTTTTAGTATGTCTTGTGGACATGGACATGGTTATTTACTTTATGCGTATCTTTTGTTTTTGTGTATCTCTTATCTATGTCATGTATGAACTCATTTCTTTCATCTATTCTATGACATGAGTATTTGGTATCATTGTTGGCATGAAAATATGGTGTTTATCATTTACATAAGTTTTCCTATATATGCATGTGTTGAGGGGGAGCTTCATTTGAAGTCTCTACCCAAAATATTTTGTGATAACTACATATGTTTTGCCATCATCAAAAAGGGGAGATTGTTGGCCCAAAGGCCATTATCCCAGTTATTTTAATGATAACAAAACATATTTAGTTATGTATTTAATACTTTTGTTTAAAAGGATTTCAGGTTCAAGAACAGGTTTTTGACGGCTCCGCTAAAAGACTCACAAGTTTGGACGCCGCAAAAATGAAGATTCCCAAGCTATGCACAACTAGGATGCTTCGGGATCAAGATGATGATGTGAAGATCAAGACAAGATCAAGACGACAAAGAAAACAAGATTTGTATTTTTATTTTTTATTTTAGATATTTTGTCAAAGCTAGATATTAAAAGTAGAGCTATGGGATTATCACACACACACCTCTTAGTTAGGTTCATGGCTTCAAAAAGATTTTCAATTTCCATTTCTAACTTAGTTTTAAAGTGAACATGTTTGGAAATAAGCTTTTTAGAAAAACAATAGTTTTGGAAAAACATTTTTATGGAAAAACAAGTTTTTTTTTATCAAAAGGATCTTTATCAAACTATTTTAACATGATAGAAGTATGACATATGCTCATACTCTATGTTTTACAAGTTCCAAAAATTTAACCCAAGACCTAAAACCAAAACCCCAAATTCTGGTTCTGGAAGTTCTGATTTTTCAGAACTTACAGTAACCGGTCGACCGGCCCGGTCGACCGATGTGCACAAACTGTGCATGTGTATATCAGTCGACCGACCCGGTCGACCGAGGCACATTTGCGTTCACAGGATTTTTCGGTCGACCGACCCGGTCGACCGTAGAGCCCCAACGGTCACATTTTTGACCGTTGGCGGTCGACCGACCCGGTCGACCGGACTCTGTCAAAAGTTCTGACAGATCCAACAACTATTTTTTTCAGGCTGATTCTCTTTTGGGATTTAATACCAACGATTTTGTGAGGCTATTTTTGACCCCTATAAATAGAGGGTCACCTCATATTGATAAGACAACTATTAAAAAGTAATTCCAAAAGATTTTACAAGAGCTTTACAAAGAATTTCAATTCCTTTCTTTTACAAAAGATTTCTCAAAGCCTAAATTCCCAACACCCAACTTGTAGCCTATTCCTCTACCTTCTCTCTAGTTTTTGCACACCACAATCCCAAGCTCTACATCTATATCATTGGTTCTAGGATTGTGCAAGTGAGCTATTTTGATCAAGTGTGATCACCTTTCTTATTGAGTGAAGTTGTAGAGGCATCGGCCTCAAGGGAGCTAGTGAGCTTCGGGTGGTGTTGCGGCATCACAAGTGTAGGGACAAGTGTGTCCTTGTATTGGCGATCCGGTGGGATCAACGATAGTAGTGCAAATCCTTCAAGTGTGAAGGCGGGGACGTAGAGCGTGGCTCGAACCTCAGAAACACATCCTTGCGTTTGCGTTTGCTCGAATTTTCTCTCAACTCTACTCCTTTTAATTCTTGCACACTTATTGTTCTATTTATTGCAAGTCTATATTTGTGCTATTTGTGTGTTAAATTTTTAATTCCGCATTATTGCCATAATTCATATAGCCATCACCTATTCACCCCCCCTCTAGGTGATTTCAGATTTTTTGCATTTTGACTTAGTTTAAGAAAGAACAATTTCTGGTTAACCTATGACCTTAGATCACTTATATTTTCGCAAAAATATTTCAACACTTTTCTCTATTTTCAAAATGTGTTTTTAAAATACTAACATTTGATTTCATTCTTTATGGATTTTGTGGGTGTAATCCGCTGAAAACCCTCAGGAGACAAAATTCCACCTCTAGGGGAAACTTAGAGGTTTAAGGGCTTGTTGCACATGCTCAGTGCAATCGCGTCACCTGCGAAAGTGGTGTAATAATTTTTTTAGTTTTTTGTTTTGCTCGGGACGAGCAAAAGATAAGTGTGGGGGTGTGATTAGTCTCTAATTTTGCATAATTTTCATCACATCTCACATTTATTTGATAAATAAATTCTGTTAATAATACCTTGCTTGCTTGATCCTAGGTCAATGGAGTTCAAATGAAGAAGAAGACCCAAATCACCATTTAATTGGTGATTAAAGAGGTATTAAAATAGCCATTGAACTAGAGGAGCTTATCTGTCAAAACCAGGGGCGCTAAACCAGAAACCGGGCACGTTAGCCGACAGGGGGACAACAGCGCAGCACGCAGCAGGCGGCGCCGCACGCGCCGCCTAAGGAAAGCCGCGGAAACGCGGTATTTTTGCCACGTTTTCGCGGCAAAAACCAGAAACCAAGAGATCCAGCCGACAGGGGGACAACCAGGCGGCGCGCAGCAGGCGGCGCCGCGCGCGCCGCCAAAGGAAAGCCGCGGAAACGCGGCATTTGCCGCGTTTCCGTGGCCATATGGCCACGCCGCGCGCGCCGTTTTGGGTCATTTCTTGTCTCCTGGCCCCCTGTTCCCCTGATACTATAAATACCCCATGGGGTTTCAGGGAGAGGGGATATTCAAGAAGGAGAGAGTTAGGGTAGTTTTAGTTTCATGTTATAGTTTAGTTTAGGTTAGGTTAGTTTTCTTCCTCTTCCTCCATTGTAATTTCCATTTTGTAGATCTTGTATTAGGGAGAGAGAGTGGTACATGTTGGGAAGTAAGAGTGCTTGTAATTGAAGGTGACAATCAATGAAAGGTGCTCTCTTACCTTATCTTTGTTTTCTTCTCTCTAATCTCTTTTACATGTGTAGCTAATCTTTTCTCTCATGGCAACTAACTACTAACCACCAACTTGCTAACTTCTTTTATGGTAATCCACATGAATCTAATAGCCTCATTTTGGCCTTGCTCTTGCAATAGCCATTGATGACTCATGATGATGGATCTAACTCTAACTTCTTAATTCTCTAATAAGCTAACATTACTTTATTTCATGCTTGCTCTTATTGAGTTTTGATGATTTAAGTGTAGCTTGCACTTGTTTGTTGAGTTGGGTTGTGAAGAGTTACATATGGGTCATGCTTTGAATCGCTTTTGAACCAAGGACTAGTGATGGCTAATGATACTTGTGAGGCAACTATCACTGAGAGGTTAGCATGTTGGTGGAATCATTAGTAGTTAGTAGCCGTGAGTTTTCTTTCTCTTTCACTTGTTTTAGAAAAATATCCAAAAATCACAAATATATTCTTTTCTATGTTTCCCACTTCTTTGTGTTTCACCATACTTCTCTTTTTATTCTTTATTTTCTTTTCTTTTCATTCTTTAAAACTTTGAAGAACTTTTAACATAAACGTGAATCAACCGGTAAAGCTTCTATCGCCTCCCGTCCTTGTGGATACGACCCGTATAACCACTTCGCTACTACGGAAGAATCGCAAAAGCAGTAACTTCGACCCACACTCTATTTACTTATTCTTGTGCTTGCTTTTTGCCGATCATGGATCACGACCCGCATAGCCACTTGCTATAGCGGTAGCATTGAGTACTTGCACTCTTTATTCTTCAGCTCTGAAATTCTGTATTCTTGTGTGCAGCTAAAAACTTCAATCAATAGCTCCTTTGTTTCTAGAGCTTCCATTCTTCTCATTAGGCTGAAAATTTTAGCCTCGACAGCTATGGATGATTCTATTGAATGAAGGCCTCCTTTGAAGAGATAGGATTTGTGTTCCCATACTTTTCGGGGGTAGGTTTCCATTGGAGGATTTTTTCGGCTAGGTCCTCAAATAAATCCCATTCTTGGTTTTTATCCTTTTCCAAGAATCCCCTTAACACATAGTTTCTTAGAGGGTTTTGTTCTGATAGTATAAACCATCATAGAGAATTTGGCATTGTCGCCACTTCTCTATACCATGATGAGGACACTGGATAAGGATCTTTGAAGCGTTCAAAATATCTCCAAAACAGTTCACTAGGTTCTTATTTGAACTGCATGATGTTCTTCCTAATGAGAGCGGTCTTACGAATTGGATAGAATTTCTTCAAGTAGACCTTGATGAATTCGTTCCACGATGTGATGGAACCAACCGCTAAGCTGTATAACCATTTCTTTGCTAAGTTCTTAAGAGCAAATGGGCAAATCTCAACCTAATAGGATCGTTTACAAGGTGAGAGATTTTCATCATTAAGCATACTTCCTAAAATTTTCTTATGAAGAAATACACATCTTCAGACTCTAAGCCATGAAATTTAGGGAATGTGTTGATGAACTGAGGTTTAAGCTCAAAATTATTGTCACCAATTGACGGAAGTTGGATGCAAGATGGAAGTGAGGTTCTCATGAGGTAGAACCTATCCTGCAAAGATATTGGTTAAGCCATAACTAGATCTGGTTTTGGTTCTTGTTTAGGTGATAAAGTGTTTTTAATAACCTAGATGAATTTGGGTCTCTCGATCACACTTGCATACAAACTTACTACCACAAATAAACTTTCAAATTAGTAAAAAAAACTTTCAACCACGCCTATTCTAAAGGAAACTTGGACCTAGATAACTCCTAATTGGTTGATTGTTCACAGGAGGTATAATGCAGACTCTGACCATAAGCTAATCAACCAGGTTAGGGCAAGATTGGTGGGAGGTATTCGCGCAAAAGCGATGAGCCTATTTAAGCCAAACCACCAGCCTTCCGGGTTTCGCCCCTCAATCCCTGTCCTTTGACACCAATTTAGCAGGAGTCAAATTCTTACACCTTCTCCCTTAGGATAACCTCCTAATGAGTTCAAGGTATCCCTAAGGTCAACGTCTATCAGATTTTAAATTAGGCTTAGGTTGTGCATGCTTGGAGATAGTTTGTGGGCTAAGAAAGGGTAATGACTTTTTCACCTTATCTTTTGTTGGGTTTTGTCCTTAAAATGTATTGTGCAAAGTGTGAAGATATAGAAAAGTAGCATTCAACAAGTAAGTAATCACTCAATAATCTTTCCTAAGCTATATGCTATGCATACATACCTTGTCTCCAACTTTCTTAACAGTAGATAAAATGAAACGTAATTAAACAAATGTCTAGGAGTGCAAGTCCAAATATTTTTTAAAACAATTACAATCAACCAATTACTGTTGTATTACAAATAGGATTGTGAGATAATCAAGTGCAAAAACTAGCAATTAAGAAAGCTTGTTTTTGCAGCGCAATATGTCCTGCAAAAAAGAGTTTTTAGTAGTCCCATAAAAAATAGCTTTTTTGCTACAAACTCTTAAAATCCTATTCCCTACTTTCTAAAGTAGGGTCACAGGATCACAATTCTTCTTCTACAATGCTTGAGAACTCAACTTGATTTCTTTAACTCTGAAACAAAACACCAAACTTGTTAAAATACAAGAATACAGTTCTCTCACCGGCAACGGTGCCAAAAATTTAATTGCTAGAATTTAGAAATACCGTGTAGCTTAGGGCTAACGGGTTGCGCCCACAAGGAGAGATGCGATGCAAGGTTTTCGGTATTTTGTGAAAAATAAGTTTTAGTATTTATGTTTTTTAGATGAAAAAGAAGATGGAGAGTAGAGAAGTAATTTAAAGAAAAAATGAAGATTAGAATAGGTTTGAAAAAAGTGATTTTTTTAAGAAACTTGAAGATGTGTGTTTATTTGTATTTAATAAAGAGAGATCCGGACTCACTATTCTATTATTCAACCATGTGATGTTCTCTTGAAAGTTAAAATGTCTCAATGAGATCATAGGCAAAGATTTTAGTATTGTAAAAGGAGATCAAGTAAAACACATAAGATAGTTTTTAAAAATCGAACTTCACATTTGAAATCTTTCTTTGAGTTGAATGTTAAGTCATCAAAGTAATAAAACAAGCATGGAATAAAAACAAGTTTTTTTTTTTAAGATCAACTTCAAGAGTTAGTTCAAAGTCCAATCCCATTCTCATGTGCCTTCAAGAACACTCGCCAGTATGCAAGGCTTAACTTAGACATTCATATGATTCATTGAGTTCTTTTTTATAGAAATCAATCAAGGAGAAAACTGATAAAAGAAGGAGAATAGTGAGCACAGAAAACAGATTTAACTGCTCATAACAAAGAAAGAATAAATAATGAAATAAATTAAAAAGATAGACATACTAGTAAGATTAAGTAGAGTCAAGTAAGGTGAATCTCACTTGTTGCTGGACTGAAATAAAAATGAGATACAACTTCTCATAAACTATCTAACAATGATCCTAAACCCTAAAAAAAGCAAGAAATTAATCCTAGTCTTCGTTTCTCTATCTCTGATGTGTGGGGTATTTATAGGAAAGAAATGGATAGGGGAGACGAGTGGAGAGAAAGGGGAAGCTGACTATTTTTTGAATTTGAATCCTCCCCTTTCTCCAAACTTGATTTGATGTGAAAATTCAATTCTTCTTTTTGGATCATCTTGAATCATCAGATTTTATTTTCGGTAGCGAAAGTTATGATTAAAATACTAAAATGTATCCAATCTGAATCTGAGTCTAAATTGCTTAATCTCATCAGTTGATTTGCTCTCTATCTAATTATCATTTTAGATTTTGAATTTCAGCTTTAAATTTGATGATCTATCTCTTTATCCTCAGCGAAATCGATAAGTTCTTATTCTATTCTATTTTTTTTTAAATTTGAATGATATTATCTCATCTAATATACCCGGTCTTCAGATAAGATGACTATTAAAATATCTGAATTCAAAATGATTCCCTTTCTTTTGAATTTTGAATTTAATTTGGATAAATCTGTCAATCTTTCCCTTTTCTTCTTTAATTATAATGCATGCCATTAAACATGAAAATACATTAAATAGCAGAGATTTATTTAAATATAAATGTAGAAATATGACACATATGGTATGAAAATATGTAATGCATGTGTACGATCACCCTCATAGGGTTCACAACTTGATTAGGTCGAATAAGGTCAGGCCCAACCTAAACTTTATCATCCAACGATCTTCTTAATCCACACAGAATTTATGAGAATTTGCTCTACCATAGGAGTAATGATCTGGACTACCTTTTTGCACGCCTAGTCCCAGTCTCCCTTCGGGGTACACTGAACATCCGAGCTCGAATCCATCGCAGTCTCCGATTGTTCCACAACCACCGCTTCTGAAGCCGAAGATAACTGCTATCCACAAACTGTAACTTCTGAATTTTGCAACATATATGTATTGCTGACACGTAAGGCTTGAAACATCACATGGGCCTCTTTGAAAACTTTCATACGATCACCTTTCGAACTAAAATAGAACCCTTCTCCTTGTAGGTCTCAAAGAGATGATGAGATTGCACCTTGATTAGGGAACATGACAAACACTTTGAATAGTAATGATGCATCCATCGTGAGATCGAAACTGGATTGTTCCTTCGCCAATCACCTTACTTGTAACAGAATTCCCCATGAAGACTTCTCCCTATTGAATTAAAGTGTATGAAGAGAATATCTTCCTATTAAAACTGATATGCTGTGAACATCCAGAATCTATGACCCATTTATCTTTGCTATCAATTGATCTGTCTGTAACAAATAGAACGTCACACTGTTCTTCATTTACCGCAACCAGTTCCGTGACATTAACATCTGGTTGTATCTTCTTAAGAAGCCAACACTCAGATTTAATGTGCCCCTTCTTGTAACAATAATTGCACAACAAATTCTTATGTTTTGAGTTACCCGTGGAACTTCTATTATTACTCCTCTCTTTTGAATAATGAACTTGCCCAAAATCATCATGATGAGACTCACCCGTCATCTGGGTGTCAGTTTTGTCCTTGTTGAGCAGATGCTTCTTGGCCTCATTGACCTTGATTATTGACTTGCCTCCATAGATGATAGCTTCTCTAAAGCTCTATATGAAGAAGCTAAATAACACAGTAATAGAAGTGCTTGATTCTCATCTTCTATCTTAACCTCTATCTTATCTAGATTGTTTGGACACACATATATTACATAATTGTTATTGAATTCCTATATTTATTCTATAATAATTCCTACCACTCTTTTGTCTTAATGTCTAAATTCATACAAGATATGATAGAGAGAAGAAAAGCACAAATCCTATCCAATTACATCCAAAAGTTCAAATCAATAGGGCTCGATTCAAATTCAGAGGTTATAGAAGTAATCTTATCTAAAGACTGGGTATATCAGATGAGATAATACCAATTAAAAGAAAACCCAATTGGTTTTGCTGAGGATAAAATGATGTATCATCTAATCTAGAGTAGAATCTGAAAATTTCAAGAAGATAAATGGATAGAGAGAAGATTAATGGATGAGATAAATCAATTAAATCTGGAGATAAGGAGGAAAATCTAAGTAAATTCGGAATTCTAAATCAATTTAGACTCAGATTTAGGCTAAATTTTTTTTAGTATCTTGATCAAAACTTTCGTTATAGAAACTCAAATTTGATGATTCAAGATAATCCAGAAAGAAGACTTAAAAGGCTACCATTCTTATGTTAACCATTATTTTTAATTCTATTATTTGGTCAGTCATATTCAGCAATTAATATGCCAACTAGCTGCAGACCAATTTAGATTTGAAGTTTCACATAAAATTCTAGATAAATCAAATCAAGTTTGGAGATAATGGGAGGTTTCAAATTCAGAAATAGCTTGCTCCCCAAGTCAAGAGATAGGATATTATCTTAATATCCAAAGTTCAAATTCAAGTTCTGAAGATATATCTCTTGATGAGTGCACAACTTCTACCAGGAGTCAGTGCACTACTTCTACTATAAATAGAGAGGTAGAGCATAGGAAAAAGGGCATCCCAAGGAGAGATCAAAGCTTATAGTTTTTTTTAGTTTTCTTTTCTAAATTTTAAGTGTATTTCTAGGATTTAGTTTGAGAGTTATTTTGTGGAGAAGAAGGAGTTCTTGTAATTGACAATAATAGCTTCAATAAAGGTTCTTCTATTCTTTTCTTCAGTTTTTTCTTTTTTATTTTACTTGCTTCAATTGATTTATTTATTTTTATTTGTTTTCTCTATGCTTTATTTTTAATCATGCCTTTTTAATAGTTGGGATTATAGAGAGTTTCATGACAGATGAGAAGAAGAATTATCTTTAGAGTGACACTAAATATAATCTTCCTTAAAGATTGTTATATTGAGAGTGACAGCCAATAGAACTATCTCACTTCTCTTCATCGTTACTCAACTTAATTGATCACTTGTTTTCTTTTAATTTCTCCAAGGTATAATATTTCTTTTCTTGTTTATTTCCTTTCTAACTTAGTAATCTAAACAACAACAACACCTTCTACCATCTTCTTATTAACTTAACTTAATATTTATATTTTCTTTTATAAAATTGAGAATATAAGTATTAGCTTTTTTTGGTAAATTAAAAGAAGAAACTTACTTAATTACTTTCATTGCTGTCCCTCCCTGTGGATCACGACCCGCATAGCCACTTGCTATAGCGGTAACATTGAAGACCTAGCACTTCTCAAAACACAGTATTTTTCTATGCTGGTTTGGCTCGATCAAAATTTTGGTGCCGTTGCCTAGGAGGGACGGTAAGTTTCTTTTATTTTTATTTATTTTAATGATTTAACTCTTTTTCTTCTCTATTTTAGTGTATAGGGGCTAATTTCAGAAAATTATGAGCTGCAGTGGATATATTGCTACTCTATGCCTCTGTCCAAGAAGGCAGAGCATCAGAGCCTACAACTGTGGTGAACTACTAATTGTAGTTTCTTGCAAGTTGCTTGAATTTCAGATATTAGCTCTCTGCAGTTATCAGTTTATCTGTTTAACTTACTCTGTACATATTTCTAACCTCAACAGTAACATGCTTGCTTTATAAATGCTAAAAAAATGTTTAATTCTTACATTTTAGGGCACAAGTCTAATTCGTTTATCTTTTACATTACTGTTGAAGAGTACTGGAGTAAACGTATGTGTGCAATGCATATAGTTTAGGGAACATATTTTGAGTGATTCATGTTGCTTGAGTGTTACCTTATGCTTTATACTTGTACACTGCACTAAAAAGATTAAGGGCATATCTTTAAACAAGATAAGGTGGGGAAGTCATTACTGTCCCTTAGCCCACAAATCATCTCTCCACTCACTAACCCAGCCTAAGTTAAAATTAGGTAGACGTTGGCCCTAGGGACTGTTAGTACTTAAATAGGGATTGATCTAAGGAGGAAGTTATTAGAAGTTGACTCTTGTCAAATCAGTGTCAAAGGTTGGGGATTGATGAGTGAAACCCCAAAGGCTGGTGGTTTGGCATAATTAGGCCTGTCGCTTTAAGCGCAGATATCTTCCACCAATCTTGCCCCTACTTGGCCGATTAACTTGTGGTCAGGTTCTGTAATATATCTTCTGTGGATAATCAACAGTTAGAAGTCGTCTAGGTCTAAAGGTTTACCCTAATTTAGGCTAGATTTTATCTTTCTTTTGTTTGTTTATTTGTTTATTTTTGTTCTTGATATCGTTGTGATATGGTTTACAATTATAATTTTTTCAATACATATAGTGATCCATACTTTACCCCAACCTCTTTCAATTTGATATTACCAACCCGACATTACATAACTTTAACCAACCAAGTATGTCAGATTGGTCTTATCCGAATCAATATATGTCCCAATCCGAGTATTATGAATAAGAATGGGATAATCATCACCACTCTTCACCGAGTCAGTGGGGATACAACTCCCCCGAGTCTTACTATCAACAACCTTACTACAAACAACTTCATATATTCCATACCAAGGTCAACCTATAGAAAAAATCTTCTTTAGAAAAAAGTTTAGAAATCTTTCTTGAGTCCACACAACAAGTGCAAATTCAATTAAACTCAATCCTCTCAAACAATTTTCAAATTCAAGGTCCCTACTCTAATTTTCAAGTCCAACCACAACAAAAAAGAACTGTAGACTTAAAAAAGAGTATGGAATTAGATTCAGTCCCAAAATAATTATATTCAATCCCAAACGAATTGTCTCCTATCTATCAATAGGCTAGAAGAAAAAGTGAGTCATTTGGTTAACATAATTAATGATAGGAATGAAAAACTCTACCCAACACATTTTTGATCATTCCTGATTCTCCTAACCATATTGATGAAGAATCATGGTATCTTGGAGATTTTAACCAAGATTTAATTTTACCACAAAATTTTGAACTTGACCAATATCAACCAATTGACAAATTGGCAAATTTTCAGTTCAATGAGATTGAACTTGAAGATGAATGTGACATCAATTCCCAATGTTATGATTCAGTTTTACTTTTTGAATCTATACTGACTCCAGTAACCTTACCCGATTTGAACGTAATTCGGATATACTCTTGTGTTATACTTAGTGTGTTTAGCATAAGATTTTTGTTGGCCCAGAGGCCTTCCACTCTAGTTTTGATGATGATTAACTCATGTAGTTATGTTTACTAATAATCTTGTGATATTTAGTTTCAAATCTCTAATCAAGATATTAATAGGTGATTAGCTTCAACAAGATGTTTGGAAGCTTTCACATGGTGATTCAAGAGCCCGAGCGTCAAAGATCATATATAGCACTCGTTGGAGTCAAGCTCGGTGGATCACAGTTTGGATCGAGTCAACTTGGAGACGGCGCTCTACAAGAAGACTTCAGTACTTAGTTTAGTTTTGTTTAGATCCATTTGTTAAAGTTTAGATAGTATGGTATGCTCAAGTTCACAACACACACGTTTCATGTTTTGGTATTGGTTTTCGGTTTTGATTTAACCGATCTTGGTTTTCATGAATAGATAGTATCAAAACGAGTTTACATAGTTTAATGTATATTAGATTTGTTCTATATACATGTTTGCTTCAATATCTTAGACAAACTTAGTTTGATATGTCTATTTCGTGAGTTTGAGTTTTGTGTTTTAACAAAACATATTTTTCGGAATTAATATCAAAAACATTGATATATATATGTTTTATGTATATTGGACTTCTATCCATATGCAACATGCTTCAAAGTGTTTAAATATCATGTTTTTGATATTTGGATGAGTTTGGACAAAACGTATTTTCAATTCAAAAATTCAAGTTTGGAAAAAAACGGATTTTGGTTTTCGGCAATATTTCCATAACACAAAATGGTTTAAAAAGTTTGAAATTTGTGTTGAAATTTTTCACACAAGTTTGAATTTCAATGTATTATGCTAAAACTATTTTTGTGGATTTTTAGAGAATTTATGAGATTTTTTAGAAATTAAAAAATCAAGTTTTTCAGTCCCTAAATAGTTTTTGCCAGGCTCTGGCGGTCGACCGGACTAGGAGCCGGTCGACCGGAGCAGTCGACCGGACGTGCACAAGAATGTGTGCTTGGCCGTGTCAGTTGGCCGGTCGACCGAGCGGTCGACCGACTGAAAGCAACCCACTTTCGGGTTGCTCCGGTCGACCGGGCGGTCGACCGGCCAGAGAGCCGTTGCTCTTTGGTTCAGGCCCGGTCGACCGGGTGGTCGATCGGAAGCAGCAACGGTCAAATTTTGACCGTTGGCTGGTCGATCGGATGGTCAAATCTGACCATATTTGCAGCCAACGCCTACTTTTTTAAAGAGGCTACAAAAACCCCATTTGAGAGAGGTTTTCTCCATGAATTTTTGAGCCAAAATTTCTGAGCTTTCTCTAGTGTTTATACAAGTTTTTAAAAGAGTTTCTTAGTGCTAAAAGATCAATCTTCATTGTTTTAAAAAGTGTTTGTTATTTCAAAGAAAATAGTCTTTTGGGAATTATTTTTGATCTAAAATTCTATATCTTTTTGGAGAGTTTCCCAAGTGATTTCTTTGTTAAAAACACTTTGTTTTCCACACTTGAGCTTATCATTCTATCCTCTCTATAGGATCCTTGTTTTTGTGGAAAGAAATAGGTTTGTGGTCTTTTGATCACCAAGTTGTAAACCCTTATCATTGCTTGGCTTTGTGCCTTTCCCTCTTAGTGTAGAAGAGGTTGTGCAATTGGGTTGTATCCCTCAAGTGTGAGGTGATCCTTATTTGGCTTTGTGCTTATCCCTCAAGTTATGAGGTGATTGATATTGGTGGCTTTGTGCCTTAGCCTCTAGTGAGAGGTTGTGTTTGTAAAGAGAGGAGTTGTGTACTCCCGGTTGTAGTTGCCCTAAATCCTCGGTGGAGGTTCCCTGTGTGGGAGTCCTATGTGGACAAGTTAGTGGATTCGAAATCCTTCTGTGTGATGGCGGGGACGTAGAGCTGGGTGCTCAAACTCGAAACAAATCTCGTTGTTTGCATTTGATCCATTGACTCTAACTCTCTCTCTATTTTGTGCATTGATTCATATTGCTATATCATATACATGCTTGTGTGTTTGTGTGCCTCACTTGTGCTTAACCACGAGAGCTTCATATAGCGCCTCAACTCTTATTCAAAGGAATCAAAAGGAGTTAGTTCAGAGCCCTTCACCGAGAATTCGGCTACACTCGTTGGTTGTATTAAGTGCTATTACAATTAGTTTTAATTTTTCGCCTTTAGTTCGTTAGATTAGCCTTATCACCTATTCACCCCCCTCTAGGTGATTTCAATTGGTATCAGAGCCTACGCTCCTGATATTAGGTTTAACCACCTAGGAGTGTGATCTTGGTTTTGCTAATCTTCATTTGCATTTGCACACATATAGTTTGCACTCATGGATGTTCCTCCCAAGTTTGATATCTCTAGACTTGACATATGGAAGGTTCTTAGGAGTTGTCATTTAAAAGCCCTAGGCTTGCATGTTTACCTTGCCATTACCAAGGAATCCTACCCTAATGATAGCAAGCATATAGAGGCCAATGCAATAGCCCTAAAGGCACTTAGAGCATCTCTTCATAAAGATTATTTACATGTGTTTTCTCACATGAGTCCGCTTTTACAGTATGAAGCATTTTGACTTCTCCCAAGCTACCAAAGATTATCGATAAGATGAGGAGATCTAGAAGAGACAAGTCCGATGAACATTGCTTCATGGTCCAAGGAATGACTCCCTTGAGGTACAATCGAAAACTCAACTAGATGCTAGTTCTAGTTCATATTGCAATGAGTGTATGGAGGCTCAAGCCATAAATAATGAACTTGCTAAAAGGTGTGAAAAATTACTTAAAAAATATAAACTTTGAAAAAGGATAATATTAGTTTAAAAGAAGAAAATAAAAACTTATCTTCTATACTTGAGAATGTTTTGCAAGAGAAGGAAGAGATTTCAAGTGAATGTAACTCACTTAAATCCCAACTAGACCTTGCCCTAAATGAAAATGAGTTTTTGAAAAATAAAAATGATTGTTATGATATTTTAAAAGAAAATGAAAATGTCTTAAAACATGATTTTGTTGTACAAGAGAATGATTCTTTAAAATAAAAATTGATTCTATTTCAAAAGATTTAGAAGTTTGCTTAAATGAAAATAAATCTTTAAAAATGATATTGATTCACATGTTTGCCATGCTAGTATAGCTTCTTCACCTAGCTTACCTACTGCATGCGCCTCTTCTAAGATTGAAAATGATATGTCTTTACTTAAGAAG